>OZ034978.1:26347452-26412452 GCA_964030785.1 Siderastrea siderea
ACCACTTTAAAATGTGTAGCGGGGATAGGTACATACCTGCATGTATTTGATGTGAAACAAACATTACTGCTTAAAATTAATTATTGATAATAATTTCATGCTACATACAGTGACCAGCATCACAGTTCTCCTCGCAGTGCACAGACAAGCACCAAATTCATGGGAATTGAGATCCTGATCACCTTCAACATGATTTGTCTATGTGAAAGTTTGTCTTACTTCTGAAGGTTTCACATGCTATAATCTACACTCACCCTTTCCCTTAATTAGCTACTCTTGCTTTTCACACCAATTGACCTCCCTAAGCCCCAATGTAAACCTGCAAATTCTCCTTACTGGTCTTCATACATTTCTTGTAGTACTAGTGCAGAGAACTTCTTTCTACTGACATTAACACTATTCATGTTTGGTGATCAATTCCTTAATTCTGATGACCTAATTAAAGCATTGTTATTGTAGGGAGGTGCTGGTCACTGGGGCTTCAAGGGTTAATGTATTATCTTATTGTGACAATATCTAATCCAATTTCTATAGTATGTTGGGGGAATGAATAAACATGTTACAACATCAATATGAAACTCTGTGCTTTGCTTGCCATTATTCTGTATTATTCTCATTTCAATTTTTGGGTAAAAATGGATAATTTTTTTAATGCGCCACATCACTCTTCAGCAGTAAGAGACTCCTGCTACAGTATCTCAACGTAGCTGAACCTATTTTCGTATACATGACAAGAGGATTGGATGCAAGTTACATGGAAGCGAATGGAAACCAGAATGTCGATCTTAACTCCCAATTGGGGACCATTGTGGCCACCCATCCACACCTCCAGTTAAAGCAAAATTCTATCCCCTCCCCACCCCCATCGCTCAATTTTGTGGTGCACCCATGCCTGCGAGTCTGCGAGTCTGCATGCCGTTCTGCGAGTCACGTATTTCTAGTTTAATCCTACTGTATGTGCACATATCAAGGTTTTTACCAATCAGGCTGAATAAATTCCCTGCCTTTTCACTGATGACCACGACCTGACCTGACCTGATTTACATCAGCTTGCCAACAACAAAAATCCCTGTTTATACCAACAGCTGTAACTAAGCTAGACCCATCCAGGCCTCGAGTGATCTAGATTGGGTGGTTGTTGATACTGACATAGGGCAGTGAGACCCCCGCCGCCTTGCTTTTTGGTCAGATGAAGTAAACATGGAATTATTATTTCTGCTTTATGTTTGGTGGTGGTTCTGATAGATTAATGAATATCAACTATCAAAATTGAAGATCAAGTGATGATGACAGAGGGACATTCCTTCTGTTGCAATGATTGTGACGGAATGATACATTACATTGTATTTAATTTACTACTTTAGAAACTTCCCATATAGGAATACTTAGATAAATTGTTGTTGTTGTTGTGCTGCCACTCTTTGTTCGCTGTGACGAAACAGGTTCACTATGACATCATGTTACAAACACAATAATTATTCCTAACTAAAAATTGACTGGTGATTTACAATGTTGTTAAGGATGCCACAAATGCCCCAAGCTTTAACTCTGTCTCCACTTATTAGGAACTATGGTATTAATTTAGGTGCTCCATACAGGGCTTCCACCTCTCTTCATCAGAATCAGGCTAAAGCAGATTAAGCTTGTGGGGCCAGCCCTGGGTCAGGAACCTGTATTGTGTGTGTGTGTTGGGGGGGGGGGGGGTGAGCTGCTGTAAATAATATATGCAAGGGATCTATGGATCCTCATCACTGTGTCTGAGTGATACATATGCTTTGGTAATTGTTGATTCCCATTGTTCATAGGAAAATTGTTTGAGAAGGAGTCAATATGGAGACCCACTGTTGATTTGCAAATTTACTCGTCAATTCTTGCTGGTTTATTCATAATAAACTGTTGGTTTTAGAAGAGTTCGATGTGCTGCGCTCCTCTTCTGTGGTATTAGAAACACCAAAAGCTATTTAAGAAGCTCAAGGACACCAGTTATTTTAAAAGCTAATGAACATGGTTATGATTCAATAACAGTTCTACAATATTGGAAAACCATACCCACTGCAAAACAAAACAAAATTAACTGTATTTTAATGCGAAATGTGACATTGCCTTAGCTTCATGGTGCTGAGTTGTTTGCAAAATTACTGAGCCAAGATTAGTGTTAATACCCTAATATTGATACTCTAGATAGCAACAGTCTTAAGCTGCTATATTTGCTTAATCCGCCCGTGATATGGCAAGTAGCTGCGAGTTGAAGTCAGTTTCAGTGCCTTTTTTAAAGTAAAGCGTATATAGATTCTAATTGCAGGATAACACGACAGTGGAAATGTCTTTTCTGGCCTGGAAGTACATTGCGTACGGCCATATTATCAACAAAACGATTTTCGTCATTTTCATCATATAGTTAAAATTTGCATATTACTACTTGTGTATACAAAGAAAATATAAGCGAATAAAACTATTTTCCAAAAAATTAAAGCAGAAAATTGCTGAACTAAAATACAGAAAAGACACAAATTTGTTATGAGATTAGTATATAGAATAACTAACGAAGTATTAAGAGATCTAATAAGATCACTGACACGAAGGAAACATAATTAATTCGCGTTTCAGTCTGGTCGAAGCTTATGGAGTTAATGGAGCGAGTTTATTGAGTCCCCTTTGAAGATCTAAGCATAGCGTCGGATGAAAACAAATAAGGTCAGACCTACGATTTGGCAGGTCGACGGCATAAAATAGGGGGGGTAAACTACTTACTTGTGATTTAAATAAATGTTTGTAGGAAAACTTTCTATGTGATTTCTGATGTTTCTTGAGATGGTTTGATTTCGAGCGTAGCGGGCTCTTCAGGGTCTTGGATTTCTTGATTAGGGACATTTTGCTGTTGGATTTCTTGCGGAAGGACGTCTTGCTGTTGGACTTCATCCTTTCTCCACTGCATGGGGATTTTGTTGAAAGTGTAACGCCGGCCGTTAACTACAAGCTTGTCACCGACAATAGATGCTTTGACATTGGCGTCTTCTTTAGCCTTCTTTAATGCTGGGACTGGAATATTTTTTCGAATTTCGCGAACGTGGAAAGGAAGGTCTTCCGCCATCCTGAAGTTGGATCCTTCCAGATGATGGCGCTGGCGCCAAACATAATCTCTGTCGGCCCTGCAGCTGAACCGTACAATTATTGGTCTTGGCTGTTTAGCTTTTGGGTGTTTCTTGCTCAGCCGATGGACACCACATAGTGGGATGTTGTTGACATACTCTTCGCCACTTTTAAGACTGTCTGTCTCGTCTTTGTTTCCTTTAATTTTAAAGAAGAGCAAGTTCCATCCGCGGCTATAGATGCTTTGGCGGGTCAACTCATTCTCTTGTCTTATCTGGTCTTTTTCGCATGTCGCCACGCGGTCTTTGATCTCCTCGTGCTCGTTTTGTGTTAACTACAAGGAAGCTTCGAGAGCGACCACTTTATTGTTGAGAGCCCAGTTTTTAAATCATCTTTTGCTGCCTTGAGGAGGGCTTTTAAGCTTGCAATCTCTACACTTTTCTCGGCGTCCTTTTGTTCAAGTGCTTTGTAAAGAGCTAAAAGCTCGCCGTAATGGCGGCCATCTTCTTCAAGTTCGTCGCCAGTTGAGCTGCTCGGTCTTGCTCGTTTCTCCTTATTGCCTTTTCCTTTCCACCCATTCCTATGCTTTGAACAACTTCATTTGGCTCTCAGGGAATGTTTAGGGTAATAAATTCACAAGTGAGCTCCCATTTGGCTTGACCTTCTTCGGAGACTCAAAATTACGTCCGCTCTCTATGAACGCATTCCCAGACTCCACTTTTAGAAGAGTTCAAAAAAGTTAGTACCAGCAAAATAGAAGCCAGTTAGTACCAGCAAAATTAACGTTAGTATTAAAGTTAGTACCAGTAAAATTAACACCAGCAAAATAGAAGCCATGGGGTTAGGTACATGGAAAAGCCGCATAGAGAAACCCTTCGGTTTCAATTGGCCACATGATCCTGTTCTCGCCCTTAGTGTGTACTTTTCTTATGATTCTGAACGTGCCAAGAAGCTTAATTTGGAAGATAAGATAGCCACATTGGAAAACACTCTCAATAGCTGGAAGCGAAGAAAACTCACTCTTATTGTACTAGAAATACGTGACTCGCAGAACCTCGCGAAGCTCAGGCACGGGTGCACCACAAAATTGAGCGATGGGGGTGGGGAGGGGATAGAATTTTGCTTTAACTGGAGGTGTGGATGGGTGGCCACAATGGTCCCCAATTGGGAGTTAAGATCGACATTCTGGTTTCCATTCGCTTCCATGTAACTTGCATCCAATCCTCTTGTCATGTATACGAAAATACGTTCAGCTACGTTGAGATACTGCAGCAGGAGTCTCTTACTGCTGAAGAGTGATGTGGCGCATTAAAAAAATTATCCATTTTTACCCAAAAATTGAAATGAGAATAATACAGAATAATGGCAAGCAAAGCACAGAGTTTCATATTGATGTTGTAGCATGTTTATTCATTCCCCCAACATACTATAGAAATTGGATTAGATATTGTCACAATAAGATAATACATTAACCCTTGAAGCCCCAGTGACCAGCACCTCCCTACAATAACAATGCTTTAATTAGGTCATCAGAATTAAGGAATTGATCACCAAACATGAATAGTGTTAATGTCAGTAGAAAGAAGTTCTCTGCACTAGTACTACAAGAAATGTATGAAGACCAGTAAGGAGAATTTGCAGGTTTACATTGGGGCTTAGGGAGGTCAATTGGTGTGAAAAGCAAGAGTAGCTAATTAAGGGAAAGGGTGAGTGTAGATTATAGCATGTGAAACCTTCAGAAGTAAGACAAACTTTCACATAGACAAATCATGTTGAAGGTGATCAGGATCTCAATTCCCATGAATTTGGTGCTTGTCTGTGCACTGCGAGGAGAGCTGTGATGCTGGTCACTGTATGTAGCATGAAATTATTATCAATAATTAATTTTAAGCAGTAATGTTTGTTTCACACCAAATACATGCAGGTATGTAGCTATCCCCGCTCGCTACACATTTTAAAGTGGTAATTGTCAGGCAGAGCAATACTTGTAAGTGCATTTCCAAACCAAATTGTGAACAGAAATTGTCCTTTCTGAGCCATCTGAATATTATTTTTTTTACTATTAACAGGGTCAAATTATATCCATAACGGAAAACATAAACTTTTATAAATTCCTACTGATCCAATATGAATTATTTCTTTCAAATATTTTTTTGGGAACGTCCCAAACTTAAAATTTAAATTCGTTTTACTGCTCATACACAAATATGCAAGTTGTTTGGGGAACTGAAACCTATTTTATGAATAATAATATACATGAAAAAATTACTCGATTCTGATTGGCTGAGAGAAGTGCAGTTCAGTTGTAACACCAGTGCAAAAAGTGTAACACCAGTGCAAATTACACATCGATATTCTGGATTATGATTATTAAACGAACCGCTTTGAGTTCGTAGCATTATCAGCTGATCTTCATCAGCCAATCAGTAAATAAAGTGTCAAATCCGCGTCAAATGCTCACTTCCTGTCTGCAGTAAGATCTTCCGGCACTTCCTCCACGCGAATTTTTTCATGTTTATATTATTAATAAGTAATCATACGGTTTTTCTCGTTCAATTTGGAATTAATTTGCACTTGTGAGTTTTTCAAAAAGCTGAAATTGCACTCGCCGAAGCGGCTCGTGCAATTTCAGCTTTTTGAAAAACTCACTCGTGCAAATTAATTCCAAATTGAACTCGAAACCGTATGATTACCTATACTAATCTCATTTCTCTTGTGTAATCTGTAATTTTGATCATACTTGGAAAAGTAATTATACGTTAATAATAATTACTGGTACATCAAGACTAAAGATAATGGTAGAGAGAGGAAATAATTTTGAGCCAACCTGTTCAGTCACCGTCCGTTGGAAAGGTATATTTCTAGCAAAAGTATTTTGATGATCGTGTGTTTTTTCTCGCCTCTTGTTGCTTCTATAACAAAATCATTTTGTCGAAGCACTTCTTGTCGGAGTCACCAGTCCTGACCGGTTTCAGCACACATTTTCTCGAAGGGTTTGTAGCCGCTGAGTTCATTCTTATTATTCAATTGGTGTGACTGAGTTATAATATCCGAAGACCTTGTATCGATTCTCGCGTTGTTGGGGAATTTCGTTTTGTCGCAGCGCTGTGCTATCAAGCTAAATTTAAGTTGCGTTATGTATGTTCCAAGATTTCTCGCCTGTGATATTCCAGTCTCCTGTTTGTGTCCTGCTGATGGCTTTAGTCTTCGCTAGGTTATTATCGGAAAACGATGTTCTATACCCGTGCTTTCTTGTCGTCGACTCTTTCGTTGTTCGCGCTGAATTTCAAGTCGGCGTTCACGCTGTGTTTCAGTTGTAAATCTCCCCCGGAATGGATTTTCAGCCACTTGTTAAATCAGGCGTTGCTTGCTTGTTCACAGACGATGAAGGAACATATCAGCACCCAAATGAACGCAGCGAAGCAAGCAAGAAATGAAGAAACACGCCGAAGAAACATGAGAGTGCACAACTGTCAGCGGTCACGATTTGGTTTTGTTGCTAGGCAACTGTGCGGACACCATCGAAATATATATGGGCAGATCGAGATTTGACCGCCCTAAGCGATCCTCGCGCGAACCGCACGCGACAAATTTATAAACCTCGCTACGCTCGGAGGGCCTTCGGCCCTCCTCGCTTCGTGAGGAAAAAATACACATTGTGAAAACATTAGGCTTGTCCAAACTTATTTACAGCGCTTCTGTATTGGCAATGTCGAAATATACTGTAGAGAGAAATAACAAAATCATTTTTAACTTCCTTTGGGATGGCTAACCTGCCAAAATAAAGAAAAAACTATTATTGCCGAGAAAAAGCACGGCGGACTAAAAATGATTGACTTCGAAATTATGGAACGGTCACTCAAATTGGCTTGGATTAAAAGAATTGCAGAAAACAACCACGCTGCGTGGAAAATAATTCCAAAACAGACATTGAGCCAATACGGTGGTTTCGCGTTTTTCACTCAATGCCAGTGTGATATTAATTTTTGTGACCTTCAAAATCTGCCTGAATTTTACCGAACCATTCTGAGTTACTGGCAAAATTTTAAGCTCTATGCTTCAATGTCTACTTCGCTGTCTCTGCAAGTTCGTTTGAAAGTTGTCTCCCTGTCAATGCAATAATTACGGTGGCTAGGGGAAAAGTTGTATGGAAAATAAAGATCTGAGAAGATGATAACGCAGGAAATATAACTGATATTTAGTCAAAGGGCAGTTAGCCTGAGAAAACAGCCGACGTTTCGTGAGGTCGCCACTTGTACCCTCACAAAACGACGTCTGAGTAACGAGCACAGAAATTCCATACTGATGACCCGTCACTTCCCAGATCTAAGTATAGCTTCTGCTTGGTTGAACGAAATTCCCAGAAATTCCCAGAAGCACTACCTAGATCTGGGTAGTGACGCGTCATCAGTATGGAATTTCTGCGCTCGTTACTCAGACGTCGTTTTGCGAGAGTTCAAGTTGCGACCTCGCGAAACGTCGGCTCTTTTTCCAGGCTAAAGGGCAGTCTGAAACAAGGCATTCCAAACGTTCGCAAGTAAACGTGCATAAAGCCTGTGAGAAAGAGAAGTATTTACAAGCATTTCAACCGTATGAAAAACTCAGTTCAAAGGTTTCTGTTTCTGATGAGGCAATGAAAGTGTTTGATTAGAGAAGTAAACGCAAACCTCTTGCGCGACCTTTTTATCACGTGAGAAATGCCGTGCGAGGCTTGTGTTAACCACAGTCACGGTGTGACAGGACGGTATCAATTTCCCGCTCAGTATCCACCCCCCACCCCCCCCCCCCCGTGGCAATTTTCAAGTTTCTGCTGCTGATTATTTCCTTGAAAACTTATTTGCCTGTCAATGGACGGGGTACATAACAGTAACTAGTTACCAATATCCAAAAGAAGGTACGTATATTTGTGCAGAAGTTGAAGCGAACATCCAAAAAGTTCGTAGGTAATAAACACACTTGGAATGTGTAACATTGCACAGTGAATGTGATAAAGAGAATTAGCCCATGGCAAACATTTTAACTACATGAAATCTAGGTATCATGTAAGCTTTACAAAAGGGGAATGAACGAGTTTGGTTGGAGCGAATCATCGAAACACAAGGCTTCTACGACCTTTCAGACCACAGTCTCTGACAACATGTCTCCCTCTCTTTAAGGTCTTGAAGGAAAAATGCTAAATACATACTGTTCGTTTATCACATTTGAGAATTGCATAGAAATGAAGTTCAAATTTTCAAAGAAAGGCAAATTACTGTTTGTTAGCTCGGTCACACTACCAGGCACAAACTCCAGTTGAAGTCTATTATAAAACGGGATCGCATTCAGTATTGAGTGACAGTGGAATGTCTGGCTTACGGTTGCCATGCTCCTAGTAGTTGAATTGACATGTCTTGATTAAAGACCCTCAAATTAAAGGGGAACTGTTAAACAAAAAATATCTCTTACCATAATTCCATACTAGCTTTTTCACGCGATTTTCGGATGCTTCGTTGATCGAAATCGGCGGTTTACTCGATCCCGTTTACTCGATTCCGAGAAGCGATGCCCTTTGGCTTCGATTCTCGGAACTGTACGTGACATTTATTTGGTAATTTCCTTAGCTTACTTGGCAACCTGTTTATAAAGGTCACCTTAGCAAAAGATCACTCTTTCATCCACACGGAATGCAAATAAACTGTTTACAGTCACTTTGCTCGAATTTCGTGGAAGTTTTATTCATTGCTAATATTTTTTTAAAGCCTTGTCGAAAATTTTTGTCGTTGTTTAATATGAAGTTTGGTCTAGAGTAATTTTTCAAAGCCATCACAACTCGTTAATTCCAGTTAAATTGTAGCTGCTGATAATATTAAAGGTGATTTGAACCCGGCTCAGGAACCCGAGGGGGGGGGGTACCTCCTATAGTGGCTATACGGGGAGGTTCTGCCCGGAAAGGGTGCCTTCTTTAAGCTCGCAGTATACTAAATGGTAGGGAAAATTGTCATTTTAGCATATGAAAGGGTCACAATATCGGCCGGCCATAAAAGCTTCCACTCTTTGAGCAACTGAACCAGAACGACCGAAAGCCCGGGGAAAATGTGGCGATTGTAGGAAATTCAATTATGGTTTTGTTTCATCCTTGAGGTATGAGGAAGGGGTGCAATTTTGCGTTAGGTATTTGAAAGGGGTATCATTTTGGTAAAAATTAGTATTTTAATGGGTAAGGGTTTGAACTTCTGGTGGAATTCCTTATCAGAGTCAAAGTTTATTGTGTATTGTCAGTTGATGGTATCAAGTCGGGGCCAAACGAGAGCGAGACTCGGCGCCAAGAGTTCAAACTCTCGTTCTCGTTTGGCATGGCGCCTTAAATTCTCTACTTTTTGACTTGATTAGTCAAAAATTATTTAAGTTGCGATGTTATTGGTCGTTTCAGTTAACCACTGCTGTTAGTGGTTGTGAAGACTCTAAAACGTGATTGGTGCATTTCGATCCGTCTTGTGTTATTGTAATAACTTAATTGACAAGGCTAAGACACTGGAGCCGAAAGGATTAAGCAGACGTGATGAGCTACGTTAATGACACTTCTTGTGTAGCTACCAACCTATCATATTCATTTATTTTAAATTTTTAAACTTTTATGTTAACGGTCCTGTAACGTATTTACTCATTCTACTCTTGTAGCCCCTGAAGAAGGTTGTTTTGCAAACCGAAATATCGGGCAATTTTTTGTTACATACACTTTCTACTTTACGTCACTTTCGTCTTCTGTGTCCTTCTTTAACAGCCGTAAGGATCAGTCGTTCCGTCTATTTTTTTTACTTTTATTAATTTTTTTTTACTGATCCAGGTCTACTCAAGATCCGGAAACTCTCAACGCCTTGTCGCTGTGGTCCCGCCAGCTTATAAACTTTGTATTGTTAAGAACTACATACCGGTCTATTTGTCTAATTTTTCAGTCGGTTTGTCCTGTAGCCTCCCACGCAGTCGTTTTTAGGGGAGTCGTATTACTCTCCTCCCCGCAAACGACTGCGTGGGAGGCTATTTGTCCTGTTGTTCGTCTCGTTTTGTTCATGAGTCGTTTTTTAAAAGGTACAGGTAACTGGTAGCATCATTTCAGGGGCATTTGTTCTAAGAACCAACTTTCAGAGTAGGTCGTTGGTTAAAAACTGAGATAAAAACTTTATAGGTGAAGGGGATTCGAACTCTTTTAATCCGAAGTATTCAAGAGAATGTTTTATGTACAATAATTTGTCACTCGAGGTTTTCAATTCAATATCTCTTATTCATCACACAAAAGTAGTATATTAGTACTCTGCGAAGAGATCTAAAGAGAAACCAAACAGGCGAACATTAGTGGGCTTTCTGTCGATTTCTGGTTATAAAATTCTCGATAACGCTGACTAGACAATTATATAGACAGCATGGCTTTGGTGTGAAAGTGATAACTTATGAACGAAAAGAAAGGATATTTTACTCACGTCGAATAGTTGGTAGAGACTTTATTTTGCAAAATCTTAACCTAAACATCCGTCCAGACTGCAACAATCGAAAGATAAGCTTACACTCATTGCAGCATGCGTAACTGGCGTTGTTGTTCGAACCGAAGGGAAAGCTTACGCGACAGAGCCACGAAGACAATCAGCGAAGCCGCGAAGGGAATAATGTCCTAACCAGTCTTGCTCCAAGTCCCTGGTATTTCACTGGGGACTAAAGAATTGCGTGCGTGTGTTGAATGCGATGCGAGATGAGATGGCCAGATTATTGTAAAACGCGCGTGGGATATGTGCGTGTGCTGCGATGCAAACGAATTGTCTGCGAAACAAAACCAGCCGCCATTTAAATCAAGCGCGCAGACCGCGCTCGTCCTTTATCGCCAACTGAACGAGAAACGTAAAGCAAGTCTACGTCCTCACAATGTTTTCGCACGCTGAATGACACTTTCCTGTGAATCTTCCTAAGTAAACTATAGTTGAAGTTATTATTCTGAGGGTTTTCCAATTGGAAAAAGACAAATTTCGATTTGTATGGATGGACAGCTTGGCACGACCCTAGAAAAAGAGTTGTCGATCCGAAAAGTGCATCTCATTAGTGGGACTTAGAAAAACCCATCTCTCTGGTTGAGGTCGTGTTTACAGGTTGTCGATCCGTACAAATCGTACGAATGGAGAACGTCATTCACGACCCGAGAAAAAGAGTTGTCGATTCGAACAATGCATCTTATTGGTGGGACATAGAAATATAAAAACCCATCTCTTGTGGTTGAGGTCGTGTTGTCGATCCGTACAAATTAATCGTACGAATGGAGAAGGTCATTCAAGACCCGAGAAAAAGGGTTGTCTTTCGGGCAACGCACTTTTAGAATGAGGAATGATAGAAATATTCCTGTATTCTTTCGGGAAGCGCACGTATAGAACGAGGAATATTCATGTTTGCCTTTTTGGGGGCGGTGGTGTTAGTAGTGGTTAGCGCGTTGGGCTTCAAATCTGAAGGTCGGTGGTTCGACGCCCAGTCCCTGCCATCATGTTGTTTCCTTAGACAAGAAATTTTAGCACACATCGTCTCTCTCCAGCCAAGTGTATAAATGGGTACCGGCGACATACTGCTAGGGGTAACCCTGCAATGGACTAGCATCCCATTCAGGGGGGAGTAGCAATACTCTCGGTTGCTTCATGCTACAGAAACCGGGATAAGCTCCGGCCGTGTGAGCCTCCTTGGCTCTTGTGCGACTTTATCTTTGCGCAACACTAATCCCTGTTGTTAAGGAATGAAATTTTCGGATCGACAAGTCCATTTAACCATACGTATGGACCGAACGAATCGACAACCCTTTTTCAACATGATGGTCGTTAAAAAGATGCAATTTTCGGATTGACAACTCTATTTAACGGGTCGTCTTTATTTGTCGACCCGTGCGGGTTTTAATGATTGCAATTTTCTCGAGGGGGGTTTTCGGATCGATGAGTCCATTCAGTACAAATTGTGTATAAAAACTATCCATTCGTACGGATCGAACGAATCGTCAACCTTCCTTTCAACATAATGGTCGTCAATGAGATGCAATTTTCGGATCGACAGCTCTTTTCAACGGGTCGTCTTTATTTGTCGATCCGTACGGGTTGTACAATGGCTTTTTTGGATCGTGTCAGTCAGCGAGTATTGGACCTGCATGATTATTCTCTTACGGGCTGTAACGATCTTGGTTGTTGCGTTTTGAAATCGAGTTGATTTAAAACCACGTCGTTTTTCTAAAACTCTACTTTATCCTACCTTTATCTATCCTCCCGCAGGCGCTCCAAATTTTCTCGGGTCAGACTTGGCTTCTATTCCTTCCGGTGTTCGATACACCGCTTGCACCACCGCGAAATCTGCCTCTTTGCCCTCTACGACCGTGTGATTGAGAGCTCTTAAGCCTTCCACTATCTTGCTATCCAGCTGATATTTTTTCTTCTTTTCAATATAGACGTACTGTTTTGGGACCAAGTGAGTGTGCACACGAGGCTCGTCTACTGCGTCAGACAGGGACTGATCAAACCAAAGCTTGTTCATCAACACCTGTGCATAAGAACAAATATCATTTTAAAAAAAGGGAAAAAACATCTCTTTGAGGGAAAATGCAAGTGGCAACACTAGATTAAACCTCGTGATATCATGGCTTTCCCGTAGCCTCATCCGCAAGCAGCTCCGCTAACTAAACGGAAAGGACTCGCGGAGGTTTTCCGGTTCGGGAGGGACCAAGAACGAGAATAGCAACAGGAAGGGAAGAACTGGGGAGGAGAGATCGAGGGAAAAGGAAAGGAAGGGAAAGCGCCTCCTTCTCTCCCCAGGCCCAACCAATCTTTCACGCAAATTTCCCCCAGTCTCCTATCAAGCACTCCCTTTTCATCCCAGCGCGTTTCCTGCAGACTAGAACCTACTGAATAACGCCGTACCAGCGAAACAGCCGTGGTGATCCTCTTCCCGCCAGAAGCGCCAATGACAAGCTGCACGTCACCGTTGTCGTCTGTCAAAATGGCGGGAGACATGGAGGAGAAAGGACGCTTGCCTGCCTCGGGAAAATTAACAGGCTACGGGTAAATACCGCCCACTGGTGTTAACCCAGGAATATCAAAATCTGCCATCTCATCGTTGTAAATGATTCCTGTGACGTTGGATCGATAACTGGACCCAAACCTGCCAAGAAATATACAGTTGTAACTAAACTGGTGAACTAATTAAACCGCAATTGCAACTAACCTTGAAATAAAAAGAATGATCTTCGCAGTGTGCAATTAATTTAAGCAATTGCTTTTTTATTTTAAGAAAGCGATTTCAAGGCTACAACGGGAATCGATCCTAAAATCTCTGTGACACCCGGCGCATGTCAGGTTCCACCATGGGTAAGCTGGCCACCGTAAAGAGATTGAAAGCTGACGTTTCGAGCGTTAGCCCTTCGTCAGAGCGAATCAAGGAATTGTGGGTTGCACTTGGTTTATATAGAGAGTGGTGGAGCTACGCTATTGGTAGGAGCATGGCAACGTGAAAAACAAGAATAAATTAGTTGAATGAAAAGCGTTCGTTGATACCGTAGGGATTAAGTGTGCCGATTTGAAAAATGAATTTTTGTTCTAGATTTTTACGGCTTTCCGCGTTACCCTGTTGTAGGGAAAGGCCACAGATCGTCAAGTGTTGGCTAGAATGATTAGGGAGATTGAAATGTTGTGTGACTGGTTTGGATGCCAACACATGACGATCTGTGGCCTTTCCCTACACCAGGGTAACACGGAAAGGCGTAAAAATCTAGAACAAAAATTCTTTTGTCAAATTGGCACACTTTATCCCTCCAGTATTAACCTTGCTTTTCTACCAAATGGGCTATGATTCCTTGATACATTGGGAGCGGGTCAATTGTGGGTTCTGATGTCCTGCATATGGAATGATTGATGTGCTGAAGTCATTTAAGGGATATAAATGAACTGCTGATTAAACATGAGATGAATAGAATGACCGTACTATGTATATAATCAAGAGAGGTAATCTGCCATGAATTCATTATATAACTAAAGGGAACGAAGGGTGGAGAACAGCGGTCTGCAACAGGGCCAAGCGAGGGAAAGGTCCGGTACTGTCTTCCGGCTAGCGCGCATGATCTGAAACTGAAGCAATATTAATGTCTCTAGGAACCAAATCTCAGGTCATTTTTGTATCCACGCTTTTTTTCCGTTTTACAGATGCGCTAGGCTGCGATTGGTCAGAAACTAACCTGTAATTTATCGTGGTTGTCACCGAAACCGCGTCTCCGTTTCGCGCCAAAACCGCCACGTGCGTCGTGCCATAATCAGCGACCGAGAATGACTGCGCGTAATAAGAGACATCGTGTGTCTTGTCATCCTGTATTTTCCCACGCGGGCGGTCGCCCAACTTTTGTTCAACCATCTGCTGAGCAACCTAAAGCCGGAAATAAGAAACATTTCACAGCGTTCAAACGCAAAAAAAACAACGCCACTTCCACCGGTCAGTTCTGAGCCTTGAAGTTTGAATCAGTTCAGACTTTTACGAGCGCGAAGTTGATATGAAGACGATGCATAAAATGCCCCGATAAACTAAATTTCGCGCCGATAAAACTTGTGGGTGCCAGTTACTTCATTTTAAACACATGCTCAAAGTAAAAAGCTTAAGTTTTCAGAAATGGCGTTAAGTTTTGCGGTTGAAGTGAAATTTTGGACATTTGTCTGTATTTTCTTTTGTAATAAAATTATGGCGGGAACTGCGCACGCGTCGTGCGTTTGACCGCTCTGAAAAGAAACATAGGCTCTAGCACCTTCACAGCGGTCAAACGCAAAAAACAACGCCATTTCCGCTTTTCAGAGCCTTGAAGTTTGAATCAGTTCAGACTTTTACGAGCGCGACTTTCGTATGAAAACGACACATAAAATGTCCCGATAAACCAAATTTCGCGCCGATAAAACTTGTGGATGCTTGTTACTACATTCTGAACATATGTTCAAAGTAAAAGGCTAAAGTTTTCAGAAATGGCGTTAAGTTTTGCGGTTAAATTGAAACTTTCGACATTTGTCTGTATTTTCTTTTGTGAAATTATGGCAGGAACTGCGCACGCGTCGTACATTTGGCCGCTGTGAAACTAATACCTGTCAGGAACGACAACGTTTCCAGAGACACGTGATCTCTTTTTTAGTTAATTTCCAGAGTTTCGGGGATGCTAAAACCCATGCATGCAAACTTCCACGGTAAAACTCAGAAAATTGCAGCCTGGTAATAAGCGATGGCTTTTCCGAAAAGGCAGCAAGTTAAAAAGAGAAGATCTGTGTCCGAACTGATAAATTAAATGAGACAGATAGTAGTATATCACGAATTTAATGAATACCACCTGATACTCAGCCGTTTATTTAAGAATTTTGAAACCCCCACCATAATAAACAAGCTCCTTTTGTCGCATGTTTATTACGGTCGGGGTCTTAAAATTCTTAAATAAACGGCTGAGTATCAGGTAGTATTCATTAAATTCTTGATATACTACTTACCCGAAATAAACCACCCAGCATAAAAAAAATTTTAATTAAAGAATTACAGATCTTTGTTATATCCAAGTTGTAATGTCTGCACATAACATAAACATTGGAGAGCTTTTGAAAGAACTTGGTCCAGCAACGTTACAAGTTTTAGAGCAATTACTTGCAGAGGATTCTGCACATAACATAAACATTGAAGAGCTTTTGAAAGAACTTGATCCAGCAACGTTACAAGCTAAAATGCAGCAAGCAAAAGAAAGAGCGGAAGCGTTAAGGTTCCTTTGCATGCATCTTATTAAATACCTTAAAGAAAACAATTTTCATGCGGATTTCATTAGATTTTTCAATGAAATTATTGAAAAAACAGACGCTTTTTCGGGAGGGGAACAAATGTTTATTGATTTGTCAGAAGAGAAGCTGAATGATTTATGTGATCTTTTGGCAAACGAATTGCTTTGTTTTAACAATCAAGGATTATCAAAAAATAATAATAATAATAATCTGACAATCAGGTAGTATTCATTTAATTCTTGATATACTACCAACTTAACCGAAATAAACCGCCCAGCATAAAAAAACATTAATTAAAGAATTACACATCTTTATTATATAAGTTGTAATGTCTATGCTTAACATAAACATTGAAGAGCTTTTGAAAGAACTAGATCCAGCAACGTTACAAGCTTTAGAGCAATCACTTGCAGAGGACGCTCCTGCTGTGCGAAAAACAGCTAAATGGAAAGAGGTACACAATGAGTTATTAAAACAACCTTTCTGTAATAACAGGCAGCAACTTGCTCGTATAATAATATGCTTAGAGTATAATAACTGTCGCTGGGAAGGGCTTTGTTTTCCCTGTTTTGAGCAAGGAATCAAACATAAACTGTTGTACACTCCTCCGATTGAGAATATACCTTTATTAAAGATTTGCTCTGATACTTACGACTGGCACAGCGCATATAACGACTTTAAGGAATTGGTTGACCTCGGTGTGCTTTTGTGAAGAGTACCAACCACCAATTTAAAAAAAAAAAATAATAAACGAAACATAACCGAACACACACACACAAAATTTTTTTTATCTGATTAGATATTTATGAGTCAAATTTGATGGCTGCTGGATTCAACACCTGTCAGGTTATTGAAGCAATACAAAACCTACCACCAGAATTACGTGAGATAATTTACAAACATTACCTCGCTATAGAACTGAAAGAGCGAGAGGCTTTGGGTTGGAACTTGGTTCACAATGAGCTTTTAATTCAACCTTTCTGTTCTGAAATGGAGCGGCTTGTACATATTTTGGTGTGTGCAGCCTATATGCATTGTGGTTGTGGAGGGTGTTGATACCCTTGTTATAAACAAGAAGAAATCTTACATGAAATAACCATTTCTGTCCCCGATATACTTGATATAATTCTAATTAGGTTTTGCACTGATATATGGGAAGAGGACCACAACCATTAAGTTGTGTTTACGGCGCGTGATTTCGCTGTCTGGTGAAACTCACAGACAATGACGTAATTTATATTCTCGTTCAAACATTGAAGGGAAAGCCCCTAACAACTCAAGCTTGAAAAAACAAATCAATATTCACAGACAGGTTACATTAATTCATAATCAAAATATTCATTACCGTCAGCAGAAGTTTTGAGACCTATTTTGTAGACAAATTGATAATAATCATCTTCCATCAGGTCTTCTGTAAGTCGTTTAGGGGCCCACACACAAAACTCATCCCCATTTTTTGTTTCTAAAGTTAAAATAGCTGAATCCCCATATTTACCTTTTCTACATTTAACTTTTTCAATTTTGTAAATAGCGTCTGAAATATCCCGCCATTTTAAAATTTCTTTTCTTTCAAAACTTTCTTCTGTTGGCCAGTCTTGTGAGATCGTTTGTTGATCTGTACAGACATCCATAGTAAGAGATGTGTTGAAGATACATGTGTTTAATAGCGTGTACTTTTCTACTCGAGGTACAATCTCGTTCCCAGAGTCCGCGTTACCCTAGACCAGCGGTCGGGAACGAGGGACTCTGGGATAAAGCGTTTCGGATCGCATTTTCATTGGCTGAAATCTGAGCATGAGCAGTTAGACCGGAAGTGAAAGTAGCTGTAATTCGTCCCCAGATTCCCAGATTTGGCCTCCGTTCCTAGAGCCCGTGTTACCTTTTCCAGCGGAGTCTTGAAACCAAAATGGCAGACAAAATACCAACTTTGCCTGGAGGTGTAGAACTACAGTACGTTTGAAGATGTTGTAATTCCGACCCTATAAGACATGCGATAGATTTGTTTGGGAAAAAATCTAAGAACGAGAACCTTTTAAATGTTCTGGAAAAGTTGACCGGATTAGTTTTTGTGTATGGTGAAGGACTTCCGAGAAATGAAAGTTGCAGCAGCTGCTGTGGTCGTGCAAAACACTTTTCTGAATCTGGGAACGAGGTTGTTTAAGGACTTGTTTGTGGCTTCACACGAAAAACAAGAAAGTCCCTTGAGGCTGTAGAAAGGGAAAAAGCCAGTGAGAGTCCGAAGACAGAAGAACAATGACAATCGAAGACAGGTAAACATCATGCAATCGAACTAATATTATTAACACCTCCCCAGCCATCACAAATTTATCCTTTGAGGCTGGAAGTCCTCAGTGATATAAATAATGCTTTCACAATTTAAAAAATTAGCTTGTTCTGTTTGCATAATTTTCAAATTCATTTTTTTATACATTCCAAACTGTCCCTTTTCTTATACTTCAAACATAATAAAATACACTTACAACTTCAAAGTAACATTAATATAAAATTTATAACACTGTTTGTTGCTGATTGCACTTTCGAAGTAAAACAGAACATTATTTTTTGCTAACAACTGAACGTTAATTTTTGTTATCTTTTTCCATAGGACAGGTTGTATTCCTGGTCCAAAGACAATCTGAAGGACAAAGAGGTTATGATGTACTTGGTGTTGGAAATTAAGGTGTCAGATTCTATCACATCCCATTCACCAGATCTTATTCCTGTTTTTGTTGCTTTAATGTTGAACCTAATGAAGCAGCTGAATTATTCTCTGTTGGTCAAGTTAGTCTTGTGGCCAAGAACACTAGTAGCAGTCCATGGGAAGAGAATCACTGAAGCACCACCACCTGTAGAGCCCCCATCCCCTGTCTCTGTTATTCCTACTAGTTCAAAAGAAAACCGGCGAATGAACTATGTACTTCAGGTCATGTAGCTGAGACTGCTTCTGATGCAGTTGAATGACACAGAGACAGAAGGTGATGGGGAAAAAAACTGGAAACTTCTCATGTTTTATTTTAGGGCACAGCCTAGGGGCATGAAATATGCCTTTGAGGCTATGCATTTTATAACATTTGTCATAGGTCCTTTACAGTGAACACATGGCACATCATATTCTTCATGGTCAGTTTGTGAACCCCAAAGGTGGGGAGGGCAACGATTTGTGTGGTGCCAATGACCTTTAAATGGAACATGGTCAAGAATGATAAGGGTGTTCTGAAAGCAATATGTGGGAACAAAACTCTCAAAGCAGTTCAAAGATCTACTTCTTCTAGTTAACTGCTAAACGAAACATGAAAGCAGTATGACAGGGAAAGCAACATTTCCCCAAGTCAGCAAGCCATACTTATGCATGTACATCTGATGATATCAAAGAAATGACTGAACTTATCAGCAGTCAAAAGCCCTTCAAACAGCCAGGAAAGAGTCTTCAAAGCTTCCCTTCCATTTCTGAGAGCCCTTTAGATCAGCTGGACATATTTGCTTTGCACTCCTAGTTAACTAAAAACAAGAAATGACTAGAGAGCTAATCCACACAGCTGCGATGACTCTGGATGTGATGATGCTCATGAAAGTGATGGGGAGGAAGACGAAGAGATCATTAATTTTCTCTAGATAAAGGATTTGTTTAATCTCAGAAAACATAAACATTAATATACATTCCCTAGGGCATCAGCTTTCTTCACTATGTTACATCAATATTGGTATTACTTTAAATTTGTCAACTGAATAAAATTTATATTTTCAGTCCCACAAAATGAGTAATTTCACTTGCATAGTGGATCACATATTGCTGATACAGTGTACATGAGTACTTTCCAGTCTAACTTACAGTGTAAATAGGCACTTCACACCAATGAGGCAATTTTTGTGGTGGAGGGCGTGGGGGTGCAATTAAGCCTTACTAAACATTCAAAAGGTCCCAATAACAACGTGGAATCCCAAATGACTCAAACTACAGTCATTTGCTTATTAGTTACCCCTGCTCCATAAAATTCTCACTGAAATATTACTGTTATTTTTCTTTCCCCTGATGGTCCACATTATGGAGATTCTACTGCACATGTCTTCTTGGGAAGGTGTTTCTGAATAATACTGAAAAAATCTGCAGCCATATCTTTACTGTACACTTGTAAGATGGATTCCTTCTTTTGTACAGAGATAAGGTCTGGCAAGTGTTCAAGGACCAAAGAAATCATTTCAATTGGAAACCCACTGAACAGGGCCACATTGTGCACAGTGCTTCTCCCAATATCTTTTTAGAGTTGAAATCTATATTTCTCCATGTCTTGTTTGATTTTAAGTTTGGCCTCAAAAGTAAATAATTGGGAGTTACCCTCATTCTGTTCAGTGAGGGTCATCTCAGACTCATCTTGAACACTGAGTGCCTCAACCTGTTCAGCTGCATGCACAAGCATACAGTTTTCACACTGACAGTGTAGCCTGTGAAAGTCACAGCATGTGTGATCTTGAGGTTGATTGTCTGGAACCTTGTGGTCAAAATGATTTAAAATAACTTTTCTTTTACATTCCTTGGACTGGACATAGGATCGCATGGCTTCTGGTATGTTTTTTACAGGCTTTTGGAATGTCATAAGAATAATAATAAGTGTCAGCCCTAGCTGCAAGGCCATTTCTGCTAGCCCTCTCAACCTTGTGTATCTTACCCCAGTGTGAACAATTCTGTGAATGTCATTGCAGTCAATCCCAATTGCAAATGCCACAGTCACAAACAACTCATGGTGTCTTGATTTCCCATTTACTAGTTCATCTACTATTCTCCTTCTCTCATGCTTGGAATATTGGGCATGATACATGGTAAAAAGTCTGTTCTTTGCTGAAGGCTCTGCTGAATGGTGGTATTGGTCTTTGCCCATTTCATTGGAAAATACAGGAAACAACCTGAAATTGTTTCTAGATTTCCATAAATAAGAGTGAGGGGCGTTTCCAGCCTCTTTGATTTGAGTTCTGCAACAATTGGCTGCAAAATTCTATCCAATTTGTCATCGCCCCTATCAGGACGCACATGGGAGGCATAAGTCCTGTTTGGACTACACTCAACTGTTACTGGGGTGGACAGTCCTAAGGCAGTTACAATGCCACTTTTTGTAGCTGCTGTTGCTGTGCCTGTAAGTGCCAGTAGTGACACTCAGATGGGAACAAATTTGTTAACAGGCTTATTCTTCCATTTGCTGGACGAAATGTGGCCCTTAACAAAAAACAGAAAAGAAGGTATAAATATAAATTTGTGTCCCACGTGATGTTTAATTTGTAATTATGTAATGACTGAAGTACACCACCCCATAAAATGGTTCATTTCCCATCCATCTTTCTCTTTTCATGGGTTGCTCGTTATTTAATCTCTGAAAACATGAGTTGCATGGATGAGAACCTCTCTCTGGGTATTTACACTTTCTGATTGCTTTCATTTCACAAGCCAGTTATTAACCGGTTTGAATGATAAAAAATGTAGACAGACAGACAGACAGACAGACAGACAGACAGACTTTATTTATGCACGATAAAAGTAAAAGCTGTACAGTCTGTGGGGTCATATGAAAGATTTTAAAAATACAATAAATGCCTGACTAAAAAAAACTATTGCAAGTTATTAGCCAGTGAGGTACACTGAAGCAAGTTTGTGGTAACAGTGCTGTCCTTGGATATAAATTACAATGGTTTGATATTTTCTAGCTAGCAGGGAACCAATTAGATATATTCAAGGATGTCTATTTATCAAACAACATGACTTTTTAACGGTTTTGATTGAAAATAATAACGCATTCAGTAGGAAATTGGTCTATTCTGATCAGATGGTTTTAAATGTAAGTAATAAAAACTATTAGCATTTGCAGTGAACATAATCTTTTAAAAATGTACATTGTACACATGCACACTCAGTTACTTCAAGTTTGAAAACAAAACAACACGACTAGAGAAAAGATATATTATATAAATACCATTCAAGAACCAAATGAGCCTCGTCCACAACAATGGCTTGCACCCTTTCGCTTTAAGCGTTTTGGCAACATTCTTGATGTCCACGAATCGAATACTTCAGGGTGCCCAAACATCAAACAACATTTCTTGATATCTTCCGGGATGGTGACTTTTCCTTCCCCTTCTTCTTCTCCCACACTTTGTAAGACACACACATGCAACACTCCTTCCAGTTTTTGCATCTGGTCTCTCATAAACGCGCTCAAAGGCGAAACTACGATAACAACAGAATCTTGCCCCACAGCCGCTTCGAATGTAATCCAACATCGAGGGTAAAATCGGATGAGCGATTTTCCGAAACCTGTCGGCAATGCCACCAGTACACCTTTTTTCTACACATATAGCTCTTTAATAAGGCATCGTACTGCTCTTTCATTAACACTTTTATCCCTAATTTTTCCATGGAAAACTCAATTGCCTCGTGGAATAGAGACCCCATTTGGTAAAACCGGATGTGCGAATACCTGACGCCTGCGCAGTTTGACCGATCACAGGATTCTTGTTTTCCGGTAAACGCTTTATCCCAGAGTCCCTCGTTCCCGACCGCTGGTCTAGGGTAACGCGGACTCTGGGAACGAGATTGCTCGAGGTAAAATTTTGTGAAGCGCATGCGTAAAAAAACATCTTATTATTGCGACATAAGGTGAAGGACAGAAAAAGGGTACCATAAGGAAGAGAAGAAGAAAAATGTGTTTTATATATATTGAAAGTGATCAATATTAATTAGTTCACTCATTGGTAAAGCCTTAGGGGGGTGATGGTTGGCCACCATCTGAACCCTGTTTGAGGGCTTGCATGCGGTGAATTACGAGGTATAGGGGAACTCCTTCCAGTGGGAGAGTACCCTCGGGTGAGCCCGCCTCGGCCCTACTGGTGACAGGGGGGTGCTCAGAAATCCCTCGGGATTTCAACCTCGCTCCCAGAGGTAAAATGTGGAATGACAACCGCCTTGTCAGCGGTTAAATCCTCACTTCGGTGAGGTGAAAGTCCTAGCCGAGGCTAGGCAAGAACAGCCAGCGAGCACCCCCGACGAGGGTTTTTGCTCTTTTATGTGACCTGTCACGCAATGTCACGCGTGACTGTCACGTTTGCTGTCACACAATGTCACGCCTCTTGTCACATAAGGTCACGCGTGACTATCACACATTTTTCGTTGTTTATAAGAGTTTTATAAGGAAAAAATCGATTATGGAACCACATCATAGCCTGAAATTGGGTAGCCATCTTCATCACGAGTTGGTAACTTTATTTTTGAAACACACTCACGAGTAATGTATCGTATTTGTCTTATATCAGGAGGAGTGAGAAGTTCAAAAAACCAATAACAAATAGTTGCAAAAAGTGCAATCATTTTTGTTAGCGTATATAATTACTTTAAAAATCTACAATTGAGCGAATTTTTTATCGTACTTTTTAGAAATAGATAGTGGAATTTCCATACAATGATCAGTGACGAAATTATCTATCATTTTCAATCTATCAAGAAAGACCTTCTCATCGAAAGCTTCACCTCTGAGGTAAAAGCGAATCTCATCAGGTATTTTTTGGTATTCGATACGGGCAAAATTTGCTTGTTCTGTTTTCTTATCGTATTTCTTGAGGCTAGCTATTGCTTTAAAAGTAAGACCAACACCAGTTAAAGTTGCCATGACAACAGGGTTCAACGTAATTCCACCGGCTACTGCGGCACTAATAATTAACTTGCCAGCTGAAAGATTACAAACAAAATTTTTTCTTCGAAAATCGCGGTGCAACTTTTCATAGCCATAATGTTTTTTATGGTAATAAGCGTATAAATCTTTGAGAATTTTAACTTTCTCTTTAGAAAGTGTTTGGTCGATATGGCTGAATTCGAAAATGTCCTGCATTGTGTTATATAATAAATGTAAAATTTTTTATGGCACTTGATATTCAATCAATAGTAATATTTCCTCATTTGATACACCCGCCAATTCCACAGCCATAAGACCAAACGCCAGTACTAAATTGATATTTATTGTTTGTAATTGAGTTGCTGTGGTTGAAGTGTAAGTGATTGGTTGAGTTATTAAATGAGAACTGTGTTTTATTTTTAAAGAAATAGGCGTATATTTACTTTTAATTTTGACCTTGAGCGCTTTTATAGTTAATATGTGACTATAATTTGAAATGATTATTTTATCCCAACCATTTAAGAAAAATTTGAGCCCATTTTTGGTATTTAAACGACCATGTATATAATGAACGGAATTACTTAATTTATGTCCGTTTAAAGACAAATCTGTTTCCATTACCATTTTCCCGTTTTCAATAACAAAAGCGGTGTCATAGACACTTGGGTCAACATTTGAAATTGTTTCTTTAACACCATAGACAATTAAATGACCAATTGTTAAAAATGATGGTTTACTGACTGTACCGTGCAGATCAAGATAAAGAAATTGTGGGGGTGAGCTACCCCATCTGTGAAAATTGATAACTGTTTTGGTGTACTTCTCGAATGTTTTGGTTGTATAATTGGAAATTGAAATCGTCGTTGCTTGCACTGTCACAATTATCTCATTCATTTCCGGCGGAAACCATTCAACGACCATTGTGTAATAACCGCCCGGAAGTTCATAAAGGTTAAAACCGAGGCGTGACCAGTACTGGTTGGGTGAGCCTTTTTCAAACAAGAGTTTAAGTTGGTAAGCTTTTTTATTAATTTGATGTGGAGAATTGGGAAAATCGTTAATACCCAAAACCTCGATATTGTTTTCACTCGAAGATTCATCAGTGTCTTCCATCAAGTATCTGAAGGCGTCTCTTTTTTGCCCCGAGTTAATGATCTGATTATTTCATTTTGTATGAAATCAACATTAACTGCGGATTTCGAATCTTTGTAATCGGTTTGTAAGTTAACAATTTATTATTATTTAAATTCAAGTTTCCAGTCATATTGTTAGTGCCATCAAGTTTGAGAAACTTTTTTTGTGTCATGTCATCAATTCTGTAGTTAACAAACTCGACACATGCGGCGTCTCTTTGGTTTGATGGAAGATCAAGATTGATAATTGATTGATTTTTCATATCAATATCAGCTTCTTTATCCAGTTTTTTCGTAAGCTAATTATCGACATATTTTTTGTTTGTGGCTTGATCTGCCTGTACTGGGTCTTTTACGTTGTAGATTGTATTATTATTCATATCAATGCTTGCTTCCATTTTTCCGCCTTCCTTTCTCGAAAGAAAGATATTTCTCGTGTCCTGATAGTTTATTACCTTTGTCAGATCACCGTGGACAGGATAAGGGTTGCTTTTTAATCGCAAAATATCGTACTTATTTTGCATGTCAATATTAGCAGAACCGCTTGCAACACCCTGAGGGCCAGGATCGCCTTTATCACCCTTATCACCCTTGTCACCCTTGTCACCCTTATCGCCTTTTAAACCTTTTGGTCCTTGTGCTCCCTTCAGACCTTGTGGTCCTGTGGTACCTTTTTCACCCCTTGGTCCACGAGGGCCTTGTAGTCCTGCTGGACCTTCGTCACCCTTCGGCCCAGGAGGGCCCTCGGGGCCAGGAGGACCACCTGGACCAGGAGGACCCACTTTTCCACTTTTACTCGTCGTCGCTTGGCTAGTTCCACCTATTTGACCGTTGAATCTACCCATTATATATCTTCATTAAAATTTTTTTCATTAATTTTTTAGGTTTGTCGTAGTAAAAGAAAGAATATTTTTTATCGGTGGCTCGATCAAAAGTGTTATAATCCACACCTATCTCGTCTGCAATCCGTTTGTTTTCTCTTGGAAAAAACCTGAAAATGCAAAAATGACTGCAGTTATCACGGATGTTTTTTGGCACCTTGTAGAAAGTTTGAGTGAGGTAAATAACACAGCAGTTTTTGTGCCGCCCGTTGATAAAATAATTAATGATGCTGTTTTGGTTTTTTTCGCAAACAAGATCATCAAAAACAACTATTTTTTGGTTGTCTGCCGGAAGTTCTTCGAGTGGAATGATTTCATCACCGTAAGCCTCGATAACCTCATAACCAACCGTGGGGTTAACTTTTTCAGCAAAGTCCTGCAAAAGTTTCTGATATTTGTTCTGGTGCAGATTTTTTGAAAAGAGGTAAATTTTATCATACTCTAACAACTCATAAAGCATATGCAGTAATGTGTTTGTTTTACCAGAATTACTGGGCCCACAAATTAACATCCGAAAAACATCTGCTGGCATGCAAGGGTGACCTTGTTTGTAGTTACTCTTAGAAGAACCTGGATCATAATTTGGAATCTTCATTTTTTTTTCGCTTCTTTATATTACGTTGAAAATATGTCAATGAAAAATTGGCGTCAAAAGGCAAAAGAAAAGTTGAGTCTGGACGAACAAAAAGAAGAAATTCACCAAAAATTCAGAATAGATAAAATAAACAAAGAGTTTGGTCAGCTTACAGGAGAAGAGTTTTTTAAACCAATCACAAAAAGGCTTGATAAGAGCAGCACCACTGTGGAAGAAGAAGAAGAGGAGGAACAGGAATTTCCTGATTACACAATGGATGAATTTGACGAAACTTACCCTTTTGGTGATGAATTCAGACCGGATGCACCCACACCAGCACCATCACCAACACCAGCACCATCACCACCACCACCCTCATATCAAGAAGTTGTTGATGATGATGATGATTTTCCACCACCACCCCAAACGCTGATGGAAGAAAAAAAATCCACACGTAAAGAGTGGGGGAAGCCGGAACCGGTTAAAACAGAATATTCCCATGAATCAACCCTATTGCAAACAGTTAATCAACTGATCAGGAAATTTGGAAATGATCCCAATTACAAAGTAAAAAGTAAAAATTCTCCATTATATGGTTATTCAATTGAGGACCTCAAAAAAGTGAGAGATGGAATTTATGCGAAAAAGTTACAGGCGGGGAAGTATAGACTGAAGTCCATTCCCCCACAAGAAAAAAGAGAAATCACCAAAACTCCTTTTGAAAAAGCTGTCATGAGCCAAAGACCTGCTTTTGAACTTTCTGACGATGAACATGACTCTTATGAACAGGATTGGGAAACCGAAGGAAGTTGCATCGATGATGAAGCTAACAAATTGATAAACCAACTTTATTTGAGTTTAGGATCGATAAAAGCAGGAACCAACTCAATAAAACTAAAAAATCAGGTATTGTTTCTGCTTGATTCACTACTTGACCTCGGTACAATCAATGAAAAACAAAAGAAAAAAATTATTTCTGATTATATACAATGAGCTTTGACATACTGCTTGACTCGAGCCTTGCAAAACTACAAAGAGGTGGAGAACGGAATGTTTCACACGATTTTAAAATAAAGTTTAATCCTCCGATAAAGTTGGATGGAAACTATAAAGCTGCGCTGAACAGACTTATCACAATGACTTACTCATGGAATAATATCGATTCAAGTTATGATAACAACAAAATTCGTTGGAAGAAAAAAACAGAAAAAGTGTGGAAGACCTTAACTTTTCCGAATGGAATGTATGATTATAAAAGAATCAACACATTTCTTCAGCAACACACAGGTAAAGTAGACCCGACAAAAGAAGATAGTGCTTACATTTTCACAATACATTTCGAGTTTTCAACTTTTAGAATTTTTATTTTAGTGCACAAAGATTATGAGCTTGACTTTTCTCAAGGAAATTTTGGTGAATTGCTTGGTTATGGTAAAATAACTTTGAGTGGAGATAGTGTCGGAAGTAAAGTTCCAAATATCACAAGAGGTGTTGATTGGGTATATTTGCACTGCGATCTTATCTCCCGCCGAACAAACAATGTTCCAAACGATTTGTTATACAGTTTCTCAACAGCAGATCTTCATGTTAGCTATCCATTTCGAAAAGAGCCGCGTCGACTTGAGTGGCAACCTGTGAATACAAGTCTCATTGATGAAATAAGGGTTTGGGTGACAGACGGAAGAAACAATATATTGAATCTTAACGGGTCAGACATTGCAATTAGTTTAATGATTCAAAAAGATTAAAGTTTTTTTTGTTGGTATGAATATACAATCATGAATCATCCGAGCGAGTGGGCAAGATTCTTTGACGAAAACACCGGAAATTATCGATATAAACACAAAGGATCGGGTGTAATCCGTGACACCTTCATGACTATCGGTAAAGTATTCAAAGACAATGTAAAGAATGCGGCAAAGAAAACTGTCAAAAAAATCGCTGAAAAGACAGGTCAGAAAGTTGGTGAACGTGTTGAAAAAGGTTCGAAACAAATAAAATTGTTGTCTGAAGATTCGAAAAAGAAGCTTGCAAATATTTTGCAAAACCAAACAAAGAAAAAACCAGACGCCATTTTGAAATTAAATCAAATTTTGGCAAACGAAATTTAATCAAAAAAATTTTTTTCTCTTTTTATATATTAACTTCGTTGGCATGTTCAGAACTCAACCATACCTCGAGAATACTTCATACGTCCAATTTAATTTAGACACTCCGATCACGCTCCCTGCGAACAACCAATTTCAAAAAAAGACGGGATACAAATTCGCTGTGACAGATCGGGACAATTTTTATGACTGGTACAACGCTTATATTCGCATCGATTACAAGTTTGAAGCAAAAGCAAACGGAGGTAACGTTGCTGCTGACACAGAATCAGCTCCTATCAACGGTTCTTTTTCATTGATAAAAAAAATTAAAAATAAGTTCATCGGGGAAAATTCTGTATGAGGCAGATAATATTCACAAAGGAATTTTCATCAAAAAGTTGTTTGATTTTTCAGATGATTTTTCAAGAAGCGTTGCAAAAAACCAATTTTGGTATCTTGACTCTGACGCAACCACAGATACTGATGGCAATGCGACGAATGTCGGAATGCGGGCAAGGGCGCTTCTATCACATGGAGGTTTAATGGTTCAAACTATAATTCCCTTAAACAGATACTCCTTCTTCGAAACCCTTTCCGATAAATTGCTGCCACCGATGCAACTTGAGTTTGAAATTGAACTGCAAGACGATCTTGAAATGATTTTCCAAAACAATAACACAGATCTAAGAAGAATTGTTGTTCGTAAATTGGAGTTGTGGGCTCCCCAATTACATTTCACTGGTAAAGGACAGACCATGGCCAATGAAAATTTCTTGAAACCAACCCAATGGAAATACCTGAAAGAAATTTTGCACACCAGCTCCTCCCGAAGGGATGCTAATGGTACGTGGTTGATAACACCTGGGGTAAAAGACGCCAAACATGTTTTTGTATTCATTCAACAAACAAGGAAACAAAATGATTACAGGTACAACCCTTACATATTTGACACATTTGATATCGATGGTGATAACTCAACAAGATTGGACACTTGCCGCCTTAAGTACGGCACAAAATTTTACCCTGATCCTGATTAAGACCATGATTTTAAAATAAGAATTTTGAATGATTTAATCAATTTCAGATACAGAAAAAACGACTACAACGTTCAGCTGCAGCTTGCCAATTTTGAAAAGCTTTACCCAATTATGTACTTTGACCTACGAAACACCAACGAAAGTGTGACAGGCGACAAACTGAATCAAACCGCTAACACTCAAAATTATACGATATTCGCCTTGGTTTTAAATGAAGAAGAATTTGTGCTGAAACAAATTGGTAATGAGCTTGTCGCTTTCTAGACAAATGAAAAATTGAAAAAAAAATTCTGAATATAATATACACAAGATGAGCACAACTTATCATCCATTTAAAATCGCGCTGACTGATGGTCAGAAAAATAAACTTCAAAAAGCTTATGTTTCGAAGACAGCTGTTATTCTGAGGGTTAAACCAGGTCAAGTTGGACGTGGTGACGAACTTCTTCTCACTAAAACCCAAATCTCGCGACTGAAGAAAACCTCAGCGGCAGGTAAAGGAATGGAAATTAAATTTAGCCAAACTCAGCTTCAGAATACTGCGCAACATGGTGTAAATTTGTTTTCTGCTATACTTGGTTTGGCAAAACCTTTGATAAAGCCAGCTCTTGGTGCATTAGCAAGTGCAGGTTTGAGTTTTGGCGCTGAAAAGGTGCTGAAAAAGATATTTGGAAACGGTTTTGGTCCGAAGGAAATTGAGCTTTATAAACTTGTCCAGCGAATGACTCCTACTCAGAAAAAGGCTGCAGAACAATATCTTGTTGGAAAAGGTTTGGTGAAAGGAGGCGGCGCACAATACGGCGGCTTCCTTGGTATGTTAGCGTCTATCGGAGTACCTTTGGCCCTTGATTTAGTTCGAAAAATAATCGGGAAAGGTATGCAAACTCAACCACCACCACCACCACGAAGAAGACGATCACCACCAATACCACCCCCTAAAGGTAAAGGAATGCAAATTCAACCTCCACCTTTTTTTCGGAACTTGGGATGATGATTATTATCGTTTTAAAAAAAAACTGAAATTTGAAGATAAACCTCTATCCAACATTGACCTGAGAAAATGGTGCGACTTTTTACGAATTCCAATAAAAGGTATTTTTAGCAGAAACGAAACAAAACCTTTGTTTCATTCTCTATGTATTATAAACTTGGATGATTTTGGAAGTTTGGGAACTCACTGGGTATGTTGTTGGCCAAAAAGAAAAGGTTCTTACGAGTATTTCGATTCATTTGGGCTTCCACCACCTTTGGAATGGGAAAAAGAAATGTCAATGCATGGGATGACACATTTTTTCAGAAACGATAACCAAATTCAATGGGAAAAAAGTGTGAGATGTGGTTATTACTGCCTTCTCTTTTTAAACGAAAGAAATAAAGGAACAAGTTTTGCCGATATTTTGAAAATGTTCTCCAATGATTTACTTCAAAATGAGGAAATAGTGAAAAATTATTTTTCTTAATTGTGAAAAAAAATTTTTTTCTTTATATACAAAATGGAATTGTTTCAAATGGAGAGAGCAAGGGGTGATGACATTGGATATGAAAAATATGAAGAACGCAGAATATTAGATTATGAATCAGAAAAAAATGAAATTGAAAGGTTGAAAAGAAAAATAAAATGGAATGAAAAAATGATAGAATTTCAAAAAGCTTTTTTAAAACGTGGAAAAGAGCTGTTTGCAAATGAAGTAATTGATGAAGTAATTGATGAATATTATCAAAAATTTGAAGAAAAAATAATGGTTATTAAAAAGAAAATACAAGAAATAGAATTTAAAATTGAAAAACAAAGAATGGACTTAAAGAACTTGGAAGAAAGGTTAAAATTTGAAAAAAATTTTCTAAAACGCGGTGAAGAGGTGTTAAAAAAAATTTTTACTGATTAAAAAAAATTTACTGATTAAATATAAGATGAACGGAAAAGAGTATCCTAATATATATTGTGTGAAAGAGAAACGACACACATCAAACGTAGCTGGGACCGAAAAAGTTGTAATCACAAAAAAGAACAATCGAAAACTCTTGAAAGCAAAATGCGCTAGTTGTGGAAAAATGAAATCAAGTTTTTTGCCGGGAAACTAGGTGAGCCCTCCCTTGCGGAGGGCAGTGGAATATTCGGTGACGTTGCTATGGCAGTCGGTGATCTTGCAATTACAAAAGGAATCCCATATCTTGCGAAAAAAAAGTGTTGAAGCTGGAAGATATTACGCTTCTGAAGCAATGAGAGACCCTAAATTGCAAAAGAAAGCAATAAATTACACACTTGACAAAACCCGCCCAGTCATTCAAAAAGTTGGAAGTGAAATGTTAAATCAACTTTCAACAAAAGTTCGACCAAACCAACGTTACAAAACTGACAGACCTGATTTGGATGGAGCTGGGTTTGATATACATGCTGCAATTGGGAAACTTCCGAAACCAAAAAAAGGTTGGACATTGCCGGGACATAATTTCACAGGGCCATACAATCCTCTTGAAAAGCAGGTGAAATACGATCCAGAAACTGGTGAAATCTTGGAAATATATCAACCACCAACAGGTGCAACAGATGCGATTGCTATGCAACATGATGTTGATTATGATGTTTGTTCCAGCCGTGAAAAAAAATATGGTGAAAATCTCAAAAAATGCAAACACAAAGCGGATAAAAAAAATGGTGAAGTCTCTTGACGCAGTTCCTTACAAACAAAGGCAGTGGGGTCATGCGGCTGCAAGAAATGCGATCAACGCTAAACAAAAGTTAGGTTTGGGTTTGAAAAAACAAAAAGGGACTGGTGTTTTGGACAAACCTTTGGAAGTAGCGAAAAGTTGCTGAAAATTTTACAAAAAAATGATTCCTTCCACAAAACTTGTATTCTATAGGTATTGGTCAGGTGATATTGCGAAAAATGCTTTCACAGGACCAACTGGCGTCACAAGCAAGAAATTTTGGTCTCATCCAAAAAAGGGAACTGTCATGCGTTTGGCGAAAAATCCGAAAACAGGCAAATATGAAAATGTTTATGAAGAACTTTGATTTGTTTTCAACCACCATTTATCAAACTCCTGTTTTGCGATCCAACTTCTTTCTAAGTCTTTTGGAAGGTGACAATAAATAGATTTCAAAATTTCTTTTTTGTTGGGCCAGAACTCAGAAGGCACCCTTTCAAAATAATTGTGCAAAAAACAGGTGTAGTTCACTGATTTGTTGGTTACACCCTTGAATTGAGCAGACGTTACCAAGAAAAGCGACCTCACTTGAAGAAAACATTTCGTCAATTTTATATTTCCGTAAAATATTTTTTAAATAATCATTCGTTGGAAGAGCAGTGGAACGTTTTCTCTGATTTTCTTCAAAATACTCATAATCATCACATTCAAACACTCTTCCACATTTTTGATATACAAGACAAAACTCATTTACCATATAAATTATTTGCTCCTCGCATGAAGGACAACGATTAATCTTTTTCGACAACAGGCTTGTTTTTTTTTTTGCAACATTTCTTTAATCATTTTCGATGAAATTTTCTCACCTTGCAAACAACCAAATGGATCGTCCATTTTTTATTGTGTATGGTATACAATGAGCTCCCGCATTTTCAATAAGTTATCAAAAATTTATTACAGCCCGCAAGGGTATTGGAAAGGGTTTGCAGCAATTAAGAAATTAGCCCAGGCAGCAAAAGTTTCGGAAGATGTGGCTCAAAACTGGTTGATGAAGCAAGCTCTTTGGCAGGTTTATTTACCAGCCCCACGATATATTCCAAGACCGAAATTTGATGTTCCTGTTCCAAACAAAGTTCACCAAGCCGATCTTCTGTATCTCCCACACGATCGCCCACCACGCTCCCGTAAAACTTTTAAATATGCTCTCACAGTGGTAGATGTGGCCTCTCGAAACAAAGAGGCCGAACCGTTAACCACAAAAGAGGCTAAAGAAGTTGCAGCTGCTCTGGAACGGATTTATTGTCGTGGTCCTTTGAAGTGGCCGAAACTGCTTCAGGTCGATCCTGGTCGTGAGTTTATGGGTGTTGTGAATCAACTGCTTTCGAAACATAATGTTGAGGTTAGACGTGGTCGTGTGGATATTCACCGCGATCAAGCTATCGTTGAAAGATTCAACCGCACTCTGGCTGAACGGCTGTTTGGGCACCAATATGGGGTTGAAATGCGCCTCCCAGACGACAAAAGATCGACTGAATGGGTGGCCCGACTGCCAGCTGTTATTTCAGCTTTGAATAAAGAAGTCACTCGACTGACTGGTCAAAAACCTGTTGATGCCATCAAAAAGAAAACTGTTCCATCCAAACCCTCGACACCTTATTTGAGACCCGTTGGTGAAAACGAAAAAAAGCTCCCCTCCGGCTTAAGTGTTCGCTATCTCTATCAACCTGGTGAACTTGAAGGTGGCCGACGAAGAGCTACCGACCCAATCTGGTCTTTGAATGTTTTCGAGATTGAAAAAATTATGATAAAACCAGACGCTCCGGTTATCTTATATTTGTTTGACGGACCAAAACGCTGGTTTGTCCGTGAAGAGCTTTTGGTTGTCCCTCCAGATACACAACTACCACCAGCAATCTAACAATGAAACTCGATCGGTTCTGTGTGAATACCGTCTTCCAATACCCAGCGTTTGTCGTAGTAAGCACTCAACCCCAGCTTCTGCTGTTCGTAAGTGACAATCTGCCCGTCCCGCATCCGAAAACCTCTGTTAGTTGCTGTGTCCTTGCTGCCTTCCAAAGCTTTCTTAAAACGCTGCCACGTGATCTCGTTTTGTTTCTTCGACACCCCTTTCGTGCTGAACTTCTTTTTTTTACCCTCAGATTCGTCAACGTAATAACATTTTGAACAGAGTGCGATCATTCTGCTACCTTCACACGCGAGTTTAAAGACCCCAGGGGTCCGACTGCTCCACTTATCCCAAGCTAACCACTCTTTCTTTTTTGTCTCAAATTCTATTTGCAGCTCTGGTTTAACGATGTCTTCCAACTTTTCTGCGCTAATTGCCATATAATTGCTGTCTGTGTCCATCTGAATCAATTCGAAATCTTTTCTGTCAAAATATCTGTCAAGAAAGTCATAATAGAATTCAAGCATTCGAAGTTTAGCCAGTTGATATACAGCTATTCCAACCTGAAATGGTCTTCTGATTGTGATCCGAGGCTTTCGGCTTTCCAGCTCATACGCTTCCCCAATTTCGTTAAGATCACTGAAATATACGCTTCGCAAGGCTCTGTCGACAACCTTTTCGTCTTTGGTGTAAATAACGTTTGTTTGCCTCTCCAAGGCTTCGATGAGCTTTCCATACCCGCTATTTCCTAACAATTTGAATACCTCAGCCAGCAGCGCCTTGCTTTTTTCTTTATCTCCAGTTCTACGAGCTTCAGTCACTTGCTCCACAAACCAAGTGAATATTTTTGATGGTTGGTAATCAATAGTCCGATAAACATTTGTGATCACTGCTCCATGTTCAAGATACCATCTAAGAAGAGGTGCGTATAATAATATCTTCTTTGCAGACAGTGCCCCCACTAACTTCTTTCCGTCTCCTCGGTTCCTTTTTGTGCGTTTAAGATAGTCAAGCATATGTTGCGGGTTGCGGCACAGCTTCAACAGGGACCTCTTTGTTGTAGAAGAACGGACACACTTTGGGTATAAGTGCTTAGGGATCTCTATATCAACTTCTGCAAATCCAAACCATTTTTCTTCTTTGAGCCTTTGTGTCAGTATGGGAGCGGCGGCTTCGTTATTGTAATGCACGACCCTTCCTTTTCGACCAGGCATGTCTCTCAGCATGGATGACAAATACAAAGCGTTGGCGTCGTAACCCACTATATTTTTGCAAAAACGAGGTTCCGCTATTCGATGAGACCTTATTTTCGTAACTCCAACTTCATGCTTTCTTGTGAAAACAAGACTCGGTCCTCCAACAACAGCTTTTTTCAACATCTCATACGCTTCTTTGCACGGGCTGTAAAGATCTGCGCCCCTCTCAACACATCCGCGAAGTAAGTAATGTAAACTAACACCTGGGATGCTTACAGCATCTTTCAAAATATCGATTCCTTTATCAGTGTAGAAAGCACGCATCTTTTCCAGCGCCTCGAGGCCAGGAGCTACATCGAGATTATTGTAGTAACGCAGCCAGTCTGCGAAGGTACACATACCCTTTTCTTTAAACAGACGCTGGCACCCATCCCATTCATCCCGCGTGAGAACATAACCACCCTTCAGCTTCGAATACCACTCCTCATATTTCGGAAGTCCACGAAAATCAAGTTTTTCAGGTGTGTCAAACCATTCATACGGAAACCACGATTTTACAGTTTTGCATTCATAAGCTTTTACCCTTTTCTCATAACTTGTACCCGGACCTAAGTAGTTTATGATATCAAGAAAGCGAAAGTTTTTACTCAAAATGAACATAATTTTGTTTACATTTTTTGCAACTCTTACTTTACCAGTTGTATCAGATAAACGTTCCGCGAAATGTTCTCTGATAAGATTCAAATCATATCTCCCGGAGTTAAACCCAAGAACTGGCACCTGATTACACCATTCTTCTATTTTGAGACGCTGTGCTTTTGTAAGCATATTTATGTCGTCAGGTATGAAGACTGCTCTTACTCGATCCCTAATATTTTTCTCACGCCTCTCAAGTTCTTCCATAAACTTGCGAACCAAAACCGCAGGATCTCTTTCACAGATATGGGTAGGTTCTTTGTCTAAAGTGTCACCAATACTAACAGAGATTGGAACATGTTTATTTTCGATAGTTAGCATTCCTGTTGGTTCTTTCCTCTGATTTTTATCGCCATATGCTTCAAAGTCGTACAATATCGCGTGCGGATAACTTTGTATTTGAGTCTGTGGCAACTTAATATTTATTTCTCCTACTTCACAAGACCATGCCTCGATTACATGGTAGCCAGCAGCTCGAAGCTTTTGTGTACGTTCAACAGTTGCTTTAAATCTATCTTCTCTTGTTTGATCATGATGAGTAATAATTCTATTTCGATCATGAGGAAAACATTTTCGGCATCCATGCCAATGACATCCATGATATTGAAAAACAGTCTTTGTTTCATGGTTATAACCGTCTACAGGTGGATGTGAATTTTACGAAGTGCTGATTCTTTTTCAAGCCAACGAAGAGATTCCGGAGAAGATGAATGTTTTGGATAAAAAGCCTTCTCAAAGGCTGTTTGTGGCAATTCAACTTTTTCGGCCGGACATTCAATCACCGTTTTTCCTTGTGAACATGTTTGGGTATGTCGTTGAAGGTTGCAAGCTTGAGTAAATCTTGAACGACAATGAACACATGCATAAATTTTTGCAAGCTTCGTAATATCTTTTATAACAAAAGCATGCCCTTCGTAAATTCCAATTGTCAAAATATTTGTTAATTTGGCTGGTGGTGTCCTTCTAAGATGCCATACCACTTTAACATCCTCCAAACGTTCAGGTTCATATACACGAATACCCAACCAATCTTTAAAAATTGGTTTTTTATTAAGATGTTTTTCAACCTCATCAAGTTCATCTAAACATGTTTTCCGGCAATCTTGTGGAGTAGCTATGAGGTTAAAGAAACTCTTAGCAAGTTCCCGTGCTGCCGTTGTACTTCGATCTGGTCTTGAACCTCGGTGCACCGCAATACAACGCCAAAGACATAAATTGTCTTGGAAAGTATCAAGAGCAATCATTGGACCCGCACGCCCACGCGCACAGTCACGCAGCCAATCTGGTAATGGCCCTGTACCTAAAAGAGGCTGGCGGTCAAGAACAACCTTTACATCAACATTAAAATGGTCTTCAAACACCCATTTTGTGTCAGGTCTGTTAATATTGTCAGAATCCAAACGTACTTTTTCCCGCTCACTCAACCATTTCTCCGCATCAGAAAAACGTTCAAACCAAGGCGAGCCAATGTTAGTGTACATCACCATTGACGAATCGTCTTCAATGTTGCGTAGCTGATATGAAAAAATATGTCTAGCGTAGAAAGATGTTTTAACTTTCTCCCGTATTTTTGTCATAAAATCAGGCGTAAGATCTCTTTCAAGCCCTCGAATAAAGCGCCATCGAATGAAACGCCGCCCTCTTACCTCTTCTCCCTCATATTCAATATTATTATATAAATCAAGGATTTCATTCTGATAGTTTGTAACATTTCGGATATTTTCTCGAGAAATTGGGTCAAACTTCCTCAAAATTTCTTGTGTTTTCCTCCCCCTTCTACGAGAAGGAGCGGTCGGTTGAAATGTTTTAGGAATTAAAGGTTTATCTAAACTCTTCTCCACTTTCTCAGAAATAGGTTCATCCAATATGTTCTGAATAGTTTTTCGCACAGCAGGTGCGTCCTCTGCAAGTAATTGCTCTAAAACTTGTAACGTTGCTGGACCAAGTTCTTTCAAAAGCTCTTCAATGTTTATGTTATGTGCAGACATTACAACTTGGATATAACAAAGATCTGTAATTCTTTAATTAAAATTTTTTTTATGCTGGGTGGTTTATTTCGGGTAAGTAGTATATCAAGAATTTAATGAATACTACCTGATACTCAGCCGTTTATTTAAGAATTTTAAAACCCCCACCATAATAAACATGCGACAAAAGGAGCTTGTTTATTATGGTGGGGGTTTTAAAATTCTTAAATAAACGGCTGAGTATCAGGTGGTATTCATTAAATTCTTGATATACTACTCAGATGGATCTTCATTGCCAGTGTTGAGCTCCCATATCTGTGTTCGAAAGCGAGTTTGAACATTATTACTCCCTCCGATCATTATAAAACAGATTTAATGGAAAATCCGATATAATTGTGAATTCTGGACGTAGGCGGCTAAAAGGCACCCCTTGAATCCTTTTGGTCTGGCGCAGATCATAAGGATCGCGGGCTCTAGGGACAAAATGTAACTCGCCTTGTTTATTTGCGCATGCGAATTAAACGCTGGATCTCCAAGCCGACCTCGCCATGCATAGGCCATCCTGAAAGCTTCAATGATTCGGTGATACGTCAACACTGAGGCCTTCACCCCATCACGATCCGACGATGTCATGTTGTACCCTGTAAAAATCAAATGTGCAACTATATTGTTGCTTTCTTTATTGAAAGTGGCAAAGCTACTTGAAATCACCAAAATGAATTAAATAGGATACAATACTAGGTAAGCCATAGCGATACAGACGAGTATCACAGTGCTACAAAAGCCACGGCATTTTTTTTTGGCAGGATCAGACGATTATTGTCGCATCTGACGGCAAGATCAAACTTGCTGCCTCCTCTATAAAGTGATTTGGTCAAGAGTTTCGACAGCATAAAGGTACTAACACCCACCTTTAATCTAATGAATGAGAAGACATCGCAGTTATGAACACAACTTAAGCACCCACCTTTAAGTATGTATAAGATGAGACCCAAAACAGCGCCACTTGTCGGGGGAGGGGTGAGGTACATTTTCATGCCTGATAATTCACTCTCAAGTGGCTCTCTTTTCTCTGTATTGTAATTCCTCAAATCCTGTGCAGTCACCTTCCCTGTAAAGTCGTTCCTTGTCATGTCACGTACGATAACTATGGCCAGCTGTCCATTGTAAAACGATTCTGGATCCTCTTGTATTCTTTCCAGGGTATTTGCGTATTTTTCGTTTTTGATAACGTCACCCTCTTTGTAAGGCTTTCCGTTTCTATCTATGGGAAGTTCTCTAAAAAAATTACAAGTGACGATAAAAGTAAATAGAACGGTCTCTTTCAGGTTCGCAATAGTCCAGTTTTGACCTTACACCAAGACCATTGAATGAAAATACTAAAGACGAATTTGTACAGGATTAGTCTCTATCAGAAGTCAGATTTCTACAAATAACAGCAGAAAAGGGCTGAATCTTAAAATAAAACAATGCACAGAGCAGTCAATAGCTCATTTTTGCACCGGTGTTTATGAATATTTTGCTTCAGATTGAGACCTATCCTGTACAAAAACATCTTTTGCCTTTTTATCCAGTGGCCTTAGACAGGATGCAAGCATAAACATGGTGCAAGGTGGTTTACACGTGCGATAAGTGCAAGGTGACATCACAGGCGCAGTACCTTTAGTCCAACAACGATCACCCGTCAACCGACCTGAGTGCTATTGTTAGACTGGATTACATAGGCGATGCAACGATGCGAACATAAGCCAAAGTACAAGAAAAAAGGGAAGTTGCCCTGGTATTGTGATTATGCCTATAGTTACATCCTGATGCTTATGTCGCAACAGTTACATGTGCTTGCGTGTAAACCACGTGTAAACCACGTGTAAACCACGCCAGTACTTGTCCTTGGGTGTCGTTCTTATACGCTGGAAATTTAAGGACAAATTTTAGACTCGACGGTGAATTTCAGTTTATGATAAATTTTAGATAATTAAGTGACAAATATTGTCTGAATCAGTTAGCTAAAAAAAAGGTCGATTAGAGATACAGTCATTACTGCTGTTCACAAACCTCAATCCATCATCCTTTTTAATTCTTTCCACCGTCTCAGCGTCATTCAACGCATCAGCAACAGCGGCGCTTATTTTAAATCCATTTTTGGCCAAATCGATGGCAGGTTGAACTAGTTGTTTCCATGGTAACCAGCCGTATTGTTTTCAGGCTTGGTATTGACCGTGCACCTCACCAGGGACTGCGATAGAGAGACCACCTGAGATGATATCAAAGTTGATTGCTTGAATTGAGCCAGGACCACTCAAATCAAAGCCATGAGCAGTGTTTTCCTGTGGTGCTGTTTGTTATGCTATACAGCTTGGTTCTAACTTTCCAGTCAGAAAACCTCCTTCCCCAACCTCGTCCCCAGGGGATTCTCCTCGCTCAAAATGGCGGCTCAGAGAAACCCCTGGCTAAAGTTGCTGAAATACTTCATGACTCGTCGAGTATTTTGTCACTGACACATGATGAAATGCCTTTTTCGGACCTTGTTTCCAGCGTCTGGCTAGCCTGTTCCAGGCTTCGAGATAGTGGGGAAAGCGTGAATTAAGAAAAAGAGCGCGAAAAAAAGCGAAGGGGTTGGGGAGAGACAAGGATCCCGCGCGTCTTATTTTCGCGTTCCCTTTCTAATTTTCGTGCCGTCCCAACTATCTGAGAGCCTGGAACAGGCTAGCATCTGGCACGCCCTGTTTGTTTTCTTGCAATTTGAAACTTAGTTCGAACAAAACGAAGACATTTTTTCGTGTTTTATTTGACAAAATCCTCACGAATTTTTAGAGCCATTTAGCAGCCTTGGCCAAGGGTTTCTCCGACTCGCCATTTTAAATGAGGAGAAGGCCCTGGGGACGAGGTTGCTCGTTCCCGGGGACTCATCGCTTCCGGCCGTCCCTTGGGGACCCTGGGAACGAGGTTGAGTCAGAAATAAATTTAATAACGGCTATGGTGTGAAGGCTGAAGGCTGTTCGGGAGTACTTCCGTGTCAGAACTCGTCATTGACTCGTGTGGTGCTGTCTGTTCGTTGTACAAATTCTGTACGATCAGGTTTAACGTTGCAGTCTGTGGGAAAAAATATAAAGTGTTACCGTCCGAAATGAGAGTAATTATTAAATTAAGCCATACTTCCATATGTATTTATTTTAATTTTTTCTCCAGCTTTTTTGCAAAATGAAATATGGTACATAATTTTATTTCAAGTGCATTTTTGGATAATTATTCAGAAAGGGCTAGAAAATGTATGTATACAGACCGTATTTAGATTTATCTTCTCCAGTTTTGTTTGGTTCAAACATATTTGGCGTTGTTGTCGCCGGGGCAGTCTCTCTGAGGTCAATCACGTTCGCGCTCTTGAGGGCTCGATTGTACACCACCATCGTCCCGCCACCGCCCACACCTGACGAGTGCATGTTTATCACTCCAAGGCAAAACATGGCGGCGATGGCTGCGTCCACGGCCAAGCCATTCTTGTTGAGGGTTCATTGCCAATGTCGGCACACTGCTTGTTACCCCGCCGTCAGGACGGGGTCTAGTAATACCCGTTTTTTTTCGGGGGGGTGGTCACTTGCCCCAGACCTCCAGTTTTCGCTCGGCCAAACGAAGACGTCTTGCAGACGTTCGGTCAACATAAGCATTATCTTCAGTCGGTTAGCGTCGATTCGCCTAAATCTTCATGAAAAACGGTGTAGAAATTACTAGCGATACAATGGCATAAAACTCGCTTCGACGAGAGCGAGGACGAAGATGCTAGCAAGCTTTGAAGGTCAGAGATTCGATATTGTTTATGTTTTCGTTGGTTACTCGACGCGAGTCAAATTCAACAGTGAAATGCAAGCATTTTTGACAGGTTTGCTTTGCTTTGCCAAAATCTTTGTGTACAAAGTTTCAAGGAATTTAATGGAGTTAACCTCTCTTCAACGAAAGCACGGACGAAGGTGCTAGGGAGCTTTGAAAGCGAACGATTCAAGCTGACATGAATTGGCCTTTTAATGCCGGAATAACACGTAAACATCACGTCATTCAAGACAGAAGCCAATTCGGGGAATTTCCTTGCTTTCGCTAAAGCATTCATCGAATCATGGCCTAAATGTAGACTTTTACGTTTCCTTTTCAGTAGATAGCCGTTCCCTTTGGATTTTAGGATTATCTTTTCTTTATCAATCTATTTAAATTGCCGTGCCCTTTTTGTTTAGAATTACGCTGAGATGTCAGTTCGTTTAAAAAAAGCGTGCTGTAACTGAGTCACCCTATGGTCAAAACTATTTCGTCACGTTCTTCTTTGCTAGTGCCAGAACAGGTGGATGACCAAGGAATGAGGGATGGGATAGGTGTTCATACTATTAGGGATTCATGTTATCACAAGGGGAAGGGTGCAGTGAAGACGTGGGTGGGGCGGGGGGGGGGGGCGGGGCGGCAGCGAATACGTCAAAGGTAAGATAAATCACCAACTTCAAAAATTTACACCACTTGGGCTCATATCTTGAGTGACCGTGCAGTATTTTGCACCCCGAGGGGAGGGGGAAAACGGCGGGGTCCAATGCCCCCGGGGCTTTTCTTGTTATCCACGGCGAATGCTTGTTGACGATAGGGCCCCCCGGCAGACTCATCCAGCTTTTCTCTCGTAAAGTGCCAAGCAAGGACTCCAGCTGCTGCTCCCAACACCAGCACAACCACAACCACCGTTACTATGATACATATGAGCGTCCGGGGAAACGAGAACATTTAATTGGATGTGTATAAATACAGCTTACAGGTTACGCTTGCCACAGGCAGCCCAAGCTCATGATTGGACAGAAGTGTGGCGAAACGGCTACAGTTTGACGATAACCTTTCCCCAGAGAATTAAAATTATGAGGATTTGTAAAACGAAAAGTTTGAGAATTCCGTGTCCATGTATGCTTCACAAAATTTAGGCAAGGCTCTTCAGTCATTTCGGAGCAAACGGAAGGTTTGATCTTCTGAAATTCAAGCCATGAAAGATAACATTCTTGGCAGACTAATAAATTTACAAATACTGCCATAGTGATATGAATGACGCAAGCAGATAATGGCACGTGAATTGTTACAGTCACAAAATCCAAAAAGCCTTTGATGAAATGTCACTCAGTTTATACAAACACCAAATACATTACTTAGTCAGAAACAACTGTACCTGTGATCTGAAGATTTCACTGCACGTCAGCCAATGTTTTAATAGAATAAACTTCCTTTTGATCAGTAAGGGAGAATCTCCAAGCAGCCATGCATTGTAATTGTGTTTTCATCCGAATTGTTTACCGAATATCGACCGAAGCTCGTATATTAAATCTTTGCCATCATTTTAGAAGAGGGTTCGTCCGAATGTGGAGGCACGGTAGTGTAGCGGTCATCGCTCGGGAATTCGATCCTGAAGAAGATCAGTGGTTCGAGGCACGCCTGAATTCAGACTCCCCCCCCCGCCCCCCCTTCCAAGTGGAAGTTCTCGGAAGCGACCATCTCGGGAATTCAGAAAAGTGGTCGCAACTATACCTGGTCGCTTCCAAGAGCTTTAAGCATAAAGCTTGACTTATCAATTTTTCTAATTGTAGTAATAATGTTAAATAGTTTTGTATTGCCTGTCACAGAATAGGTCCGCGTATGTGCAAGTCAGATACGAGTTAAAGTGGAGCAAATTTTTGAAGTTGGTGATTTATCGTACCTTTGACGCGTTTGCTGCCATTTCCCCTTCGTCTTCTTCGCACCCTTCTTTCTGTGATAACACGAATCCCTGATAGTATGAGCCCCTTTCTCATCCCTCATTCCTTGATCATCCATCTGTTCCAGCCTTTGTAAAGAAGAACGTGACGAAATATTTTGGCCATAAGGTGACTTAGTTAGTCACCTTTTTTAAAAAACAAACTTTCATCTCATCGTTATTCTAAATAACAAGGGCACGGAAATTTAAATAGATTTATTGATTAAGAAACTTTTCCTAAAAAAAAGGAAACGGGTATCTACGGGGAAAAAACCGTAAAAGTCTATTTTTAGGCCATGATTCGAGTGATTTGGCGCAAGCAAGGAACTTCGCCAAATCGGCTTCTGTGTCTGAAAGACATAATTTTTACGTGTCACGACATGTAGGCAGCATTCAATGCACGCTAGCACCTTCCTCCTTGCTCTTGTCGAAGAGAAGTTAACTCCATTAAATTCCTTGTACTTTTCTACACAAATTTCCCTAAATAGTCAAATAAGGGGTGAGTACTGCATTTTATAAATAAAAGCATCAAACTGGGCACGTTAATACTAGACATCATGGAGAACATTTTGAAGATTGGAGGCAATCGGGATATGCTCTGTGTCAGCCAGGAGAGCGTGAGAAAAGTAGTGGGGGTAATTCTTCAAAATGGCCGCCGCCAGCGATACTTCTTTGGTGTGGAAACATACAGCATAATTGTCTAAAACAAGTCTGATGGTAATGATCTACTGAAATACGTTTAAAGATTGTAATAATGCTATCAAAACTGGCATAGAAGGTTTCTGAGAATGAAAAATTGAAAAGATAATTCTGTGGTCATAACTTGTATGCAAATGAGAATTTTTAATGAATTCACACTTGATGATTGCATAGTTGTAGCTTATTTTTTCATTACTAACGTCTCAAACTTTACATGAGACAACCATAAATTGTTCGTTCTAACTAGTAAAAGAATATACGACACTGAATTATCTTTCCTGGAGGCTGATAAATGGCCAGAAATGAAAAAAAATGTCTTGAATTAGGTTAGTTAAAGCGTCTTGACTTATGCAGTTAAAAGATGGAAGTGCTACTGATTGTCCTATTTTTGGATAATTATTTATTGTTTATCCACTATACCAAACACAAGAGTAACTAAACAGCCATAGATACCTATTGCAAATAATTACACTGTTTGAAGAGGATGTAGTTGATACGGGTGGCCATCTTGGGTGTTACCTACATGTACAACTCACTTGCATTGCTAAAAGCATGTGGAAATACTTGTATGCAGCGATTCGATTCCGGTACTTGTATAAGAAAACATACTACAACCACATATGCAGATTCATTCCTGAAAGCATTGAATGCCAAGGAAAGCTTTCATGCACACCAGGTTAGCACTCATGCTCCATGTGTTAGTTCAAAAGGCACCGCATCTAAGGTACAAAATTCTCGCAGCGCGGAACCAAGCTTCGTGGGTTGTGCGTGTACTAAGGGCGCACCATAACGATGGCAATAACATTTCTGCCAGACGGAAGAAGTTCGACAACCTGGCCTAGGATAGCTAGATCAAGCTATCGTTAAAAGAAACTTCTGTTGGAAGTCTTAAGAAGTAAAAAAATGCTATTTTATATTCTAGAATCAGTGCAACGAGGTACGCGTCCTTGGTTGCACCTAGATGAGGTAATAATTCTTAAGTGGCTGTCTCCCTAAGATCCTCATAACCCAAATTGGTCACAAAATAGATTTCCTTCAAATCTTTTGTGTGAATTACACTTTGTCTGGGTACTTTAAAAACACTTTTCGTTTGGGCTCTAAATGCTCTCTTCGACCGTTTACAAGGGGGGTCCCTTGGTGGACAAAAATGAACATTTTATTGGTACAAAAATGCCAATTTTCAATAACTTTGGTAACACCTCACAACACTTAAAATTTTATGCAGGACAAAATTCTACTGTTGGTTGATAAGTACAACTCTTCCTTATCCTACAGTGTTACTGACATTTCCATGTAGTTGTTTTGAGTAGTTTAAACAGTTCCTTTTAACAACCCAGTTTCACAACTTTTAAAAAAAGTAGCAAAAATGGGTAAACAACACTGCATGTTAACAAAAAGTGAGACCTCGTGTAGCAAATTCGTTGCAGTCATGGCAAGTTAAAGACTTGGTCTTAATTATAATAAAATAAAATTGTGCGGCCAGACGGATTAAAGAACGTGGCGCCACTTTGAAACACCAGTATTACTAAATTATGCAAATTACGAACCACAACCTATGCGTGGAATTTAAGAGCAAATATGATGCGAGCAATGCTCCCTTACATTAGGAAAACACAAAAATAGTTTCAAACTACAGCAGGACACAAATGTAAACTGGTAATATTTCGCATATAGCTTTAATTAAATTGTAAAGCATTCAAATAGCTCATTACCTACGCTCATATTCACAAGATAAACAAGTTATAAAGTACATGCCACTCAATGATTGCTCATTGCTCTTAGCAGGTAAGTTTACAAAACAACCTTGATCTAGAACTATTAATCTAGATCAAGGTTGAATCAATAAAAGTAAGTCATATTGAGTATATCACAGCCTGTGTTTTGCAAACTAATGTAGCGGACACTTAGTGCCTGGCAAAATAATGAAATCAACGAAGGGCATCTTGGTCTGTTTACATTTGCACCCATTACCTCAATTTTCTGTCATCTTCGATCAAATATAGATCTTTGCGTTTCAGAGATCATCTTCGAAGCGTCAAACAGTCGGTTTTTGAGAAAATTCTTCTTTCAAAAACCTTCAGTTAGAACAAGCTTTCGATGCATTTAGTTCTCTCGTGTTACATTATTCAAGCAGTAGCCGCTGACCAGTAACTAATGTCAACAACACCTAGCACTGCTCCGTTTTGCACTTGCGTTTTGCCTCGTAGCTATCTAAAATTTGATTTCATGATCCCTCACCAATTAAAAGTGAATTTATTTGAAAATAAGGGTTGGAGCTCATGGGGAGCAAAAAAAATTTTTGTTGTTAATTTTGATCTGCAAGCACACAACCACAATGAGGGCCATGGCTTCGAATTTTTTGTATTTTCAGCTACAAGTAGGTAAAATAACTCGTACAGCTGGGCACGTCTTCATAGATTTGAAAATAGCCTTCCTGGTTTCGATTTCTGGGGCTTTGAAAGGTTCCTTCAGTTTTGAGAAAGTAATCAGCTCTATCTAGACTATCCTTCTTTGGTCTTCTGTGGCCGCTGTGGGGCAGGCCGCCATTAAACTCCGATAGCAATAAAGCAATGAAAATGGAACTTAGAGGGTCAAAAGTACGTCCAAGAATTTTGTCCAAGAATGTTTCCTTTGAGATCGGCAAGGGATACTGATGACGTCACACGACGTCAGACTTACGTCATAATTTCCAATTGGCGGCCATCTTGAATCCACCGTATTGGATTTTGTGATTCCCCTAAAACTTTGGAAAGCCACCCAATTGACCAAAAAGTGAACAAAGACAATAAAAGAACTCTAAAACTATCTGACTAATAACATGACACCTTCAGTAAGAAAGTCACTTTTGTTTTCAGTAAAAAACAGTGATGTACCAAATTATTTCAGAAAAACATACTGTCAAAGTTTGATTGCCTTAGCAACGTGAATCTCACTGTACATTGGCCTACCACAACAATTTGTTCCCAAATAATTTTTTTAAATAAAAGTTTGGCGGTGCTTGTTCACATATTAAAAAATAATAGAAAAGTTTCAAGTCCGCAAAAGGCAGAATCCGTGCACCCCCCTCCCCCCATCATATTGTAGGGTTAATTTAAAATAAAGTAGGGTTTCAAGTATTCAACGGAGGATATTCTATCAAGTAGTAATATTTTTGCTATACTGATGTCTCGCCAGGGTCAGATTCCAGAATTTAACAGCTTGGATGAAACTAGAAGTTTATTTTAAACATGTTAAGATGCGCCCCAAAGTTCCAGTTATCACGTTATTTCACCATGCTAAAAATACAAAAAATTAACAACCACGTCACACACTGTGGTTATCTGCTTGCAGCTCCAAATTAAGGGCAATTTCACCCTTTATTGGTGAGCGATCATGCATTCTTTATTAACTAAAGATAGCTAGGAGAAACCCGAGCGCAAAACGGAGCAGTACCACGTCTTTTTGTTGACATTAGCTACTGGTCAGCGGCTACTGCCTGGAAAACTAACACGAGAGAAGTAATGCATGGAAAGCTTGGTCTAGATGAAGGCTTTTTGAACGAAGAATTTTCCCAAAACCGACTGTTTGACGCTTCTAAGATGATCTCTGAAACACACGGATCTGTTTTTGATCGAACATGACAGAATAATTGAGGTAATGGGTGCAAATGAAAACAGAACAAGATGCCCTTCGTTGATTTCATTATTTTGCAACTGGCATTTAAAAGTCTTAAGTGTTCGCTGATTTACTTTGCAAAACACAAGCTGTGATATACTCAATATGACTTACTTTTATTGATTTATTCACAGATTAATAGTTCTAGATCAAGGTTGTTTTGTAAAGTTACTTGCTGAGCGCAAAAGCAATCATCGAGTGGCATGTACTTTATAACTTGTTTATCTTGTGAATTGAGCATAGTTAATGAGCTATTTGAATGCTGTACAATTTAATTAAAGCTATATGCGAAATATTACCAGTTTACATTTGTGTCCTGCTGTAGTTTGAAACTATTTTTGTGTTATCCTGATGTAAAGGAGCATTGCCCGCATCACATTTGCTCTCAAATTCCACGCACAGGTTGTGGTTCGTAATTTGCATAATTTAGAAATACTGGTGTTTCAAAGCGGCGCCACGTTCTTTAAACCGTCTGGCCGCACAATTTTATTTTATTATAATTAAGACCAAGTCTTTAACTTGCCATGACTGCAAGGAGTTTGCTCACTTTTTGTTAACATGTATTTTTGTTTACCCATCTTTCCTACTTTTCTAAAAGTTGTGAAACTGGGTTGATAAAAGGAACTGTTTTAACTACTCAGAACAACTACATGGAAATGTCAGTAACACTGTAGGATAAGGAAGAGTTGTGCTTGTCAACCAACAGTAGAATTTTGTCCTGCATCAAATTTTAAGTGTTGTGAGGTGTTACCAAAGTTATTGAAAATTGGCATTTTTGTACCAATAAAATGTCCATTTTTGTCCACCAGGGAACCCCCTTGTAAACAGTCGAAGAAAGCATTTAGGGCCCAAACGAAAAGTGTTTTTAAAGTACTCAGAAAAAGTGTAATTCACAAACAAGATTTGAAGGAAATCTATTTTGTGACCAATTTGGGTTATGAGGATCTTAGGGAGACAGCCACTTAAAGTTGGCAAACTATCGAGAGAGTTATACTCTTAACGGATTATGCTACTTCATGCCGCAGACAGTGACTTGTTCCAGACGATGTTTGAAGCCGCTATCGACTATCAGGGTCACTATCAAACTGGAATGCGGACAGGACGTCTACTCGGGTACATTATGTAACTCGGGTAGTTCAGTGTGTCAAACAATAACAGGTGAAGTGCACGCGCCATGTAGTAGATGCGGCACCATGCCGTGTTTTACGGAAAAACGAAGGTGCATAGCTAGATCGCTAGAGAGTATTCTCATTGATGCTACATGTATGCCCGCATTGCACATGCTTGCACAGACAATGCGCGCAATTCACAGCAGCACACAGACTTAATTTTTCCAAGCTTGAAGAATTGCAGCTCATCGCTTCTTCCAATGTCTGATAACGATGTGAATAATGATGTTAGAAAACATACTACTTCGTCTGCACAGAAGTTCCTTCCGTAACCCCTCATTTAGACACTGACAGGATAAAAAGCTGGCTATTTGTGGGTCTTGTGCTCCTTTAGCGCTTAACTGCCCAGTCGAACAATCGAGATTTGTAAAGACTATAGACGAAGGAGTAAATTTGCCAACGAAAATCTGTTTTGGAAGTTGCTGTGCTTGTGTCGTAGAGAATGGGAAATAAAAGAACAAATAACAGAATGGATAGCGTGACATGCTTCTACGTTCTTTGACTGCATCATGGTTCTGCTGTGAAATAGTTAAACAGGTAAGCTTGAAAGTGGCCACCGAAATTATTGAGGAGAAAGAGAAATTGTGGTTAAACGATTCGACCAGTCAGTAATTGAATTAATTAGATATCTAATTTGCATAATTTTGACCTAGAATAAAGCGATCCCCTGAATTCAGTTAAATCACCCCGAAAAATGTTAACGTTTTGTTTTGACGGAACATTTAACAGGCAAACATAACTAAAATGACAATTCGTCACTGTATCAAGTTACTTTTGCTTCATTTTTCCAATAGTAGTCTTTATAGTCTGAATGGCGGCCATATTGAAAAATCCCCCCCCCCCCCATTCCCGCCTGCCACAGATCCTATCCAGATTGCCTCTCATCTTTAAAGCGTTCCCTGTGATACCTAGTATTAGTGTGCCAAGTTTCATGATTTTATCGTAAAGTGCAGAATAGTTTCACCTATCTGCTAGACTAGATGACTAAGGATCGGTTCAGACGCGAAACTTTTCTGCAGCTGAACTTGATGCGAATTTAGGCCTATCCAAAATTACTTAGATTTTCAACATCTATTATTCATCTGTTCTTAGGATCCCTATTTCTCTGCGTGGTTTGTTTTGTTGTGCACGAAAAGAAAGAGAAATTCTTCTTACTGAAAAGCCATGATGGACTGGAAATGGCGGCTCTTCTACATCAACGCTGCTTAATATTGCCATATTTTTGAAAGGGAGAATTATGAATCAAAGCTATTATTTCAATTCTGCTCTCACAAGAGAAAGAAGGGCAAAAATTTCAATTACCGTAAAGGCTCGAATTAACGCCCAGGGCGCTTATTTGATTTTCTAAGTCGAGAAGGGGGCGCTAATTCGAAGGGGGGCGCTTATTTGAAGGGGGGCGCTTATTTCGTTTTTCAATTTTCGGACTCGATAATCAGGTGGTGGTTGAAGTCATTGGAGGCAGGAAGCTTAAAAATACCTTCGTAATTCCAGGAACTTTCAACGCAATAACAAGAAGCCGGCGATTGGGTGCAAAGTTTCACGAGGAACTTACGAACGTGAAGCGCTTATGCACTCACATGGATATTTCCCTCGAGGAAAGGAGAAGAAAACCGGTGCCACTTAAAAAGAACTGTAATGTCATATTCATTAAACGAGTACCCTATACGTATATCGTACGACATTCAGTACCGTAATTCGTTCTTTCTTGGGGGAGGGTAGGGGGTGCTTATTGGAAGGGGGGCGATTATTTGATTTGTATATGGAATGCAAATAAATTGTTGTTGTTGTTGTTGTTGTTGTTGTTATTGTTTAGCCTTAGAAGGAATGCTTCTTTGAAGGGGGCGCTTATTTGATGCTGGGCGCTAATTCGAGCATTTACGGTATTATTTTTTTTTTTTTCAAGACAGCACTATGTTGCAGGTTTCAGCCTTTGATGTATTTTATTTTTTTGGATAATACCCTAAGTGTCGGAGTTTTCACTTAAATTAAACTCGTGTATGAAACTCAAGCGGCAACTGTGACAACGAGGCGTAGTGGGTCGAGAGAAAAATGTCTCGGGGCCTTTTTTAACACGTGGAGTAAGTCAGTCCGGCACAGTTCTCAAATTTGATAACGTCGTGACGTCACAACATGGCGTCAATTTAGAACTCGGCGAATTTTCGGAGAGGGTTCCCTCTCTTCGCCAATTTTTCGGTTGTGTTCGCGCTATTTACCCAGGGCTCCAGGTGGTAAACATAAGAGAACAACGAATTTCAAGCTTGTATGAAGATGGCGGCCGTTGGCTAACTACTTATCGAGATATAACATCAGAATTTGAAGAATCAGTTTAGAATGACAGTCAATTTCAGGTATGTTTATTCCCTTTGTCATCAGTTTTTGGTTAGTTCTGGATTTTTCTGGCCCACGAAAAAAAAACGTCGTTGTCTTCGATCTGTGTTCTTTTGATTCAACGCTGATTTATTGGAGTGCAAAAAGGATTAAAAAAGTGCACTAGAGTATTTTGATTTGCACTCTGATTCCGCTACTGACGGCCATTTTTAATTGACTGTGGTCTTAGGAAATGAATTGCATCGAAGGCCAAGGTTTGACCAAAACTGTGAAAGCAACGTGACAATATTTGTTCCGGAAATGCCTCAGTAGTGAATCAGGAGTGAATGTTACACAGATAGAACGCGGTGAATAGGAAGTCTTAAAGAACATTTCTTCGCCTTTATAAGGATCCTTGCGATTTTAAAATCGGCTGTCCTAAATTCATTTTCACCTGGGTAATTTACATGGTATTATTATTGTTTTTGTTAGAATAATAACAGGCTAGCCTACAGAAACTAAACGTACGCCAGATAATCAACGCGGTGGCGTCAAGATATCCAACATGGTGGTGGTGTCTACTTGTGCTGTGTGTGGATGATTCATTGCACGGGAGATTTAGCGATAGAAGAGGTTAGAAGAAGAATTGGGGGCATGATATTGAGGTCTTCAGAGCTCGAAAATGAAGGAGCTGATTTAGATTTCACAGACCTTGCGACGTGATTAATATGTTGATATAAATTCTCAACTCCAGAGACATTTATCTGGTGATTTGCCCTAAGATATAATTTTCCATAATGATTACGAATATTCGCCATCAGACTTCGAATAGTTCGAGCCCTTAGCTATCAAAAAGTCATTCTTTCTCGATATGCAACTGAATAGTAACGAATGGAATGAGCCACGGTTTATTGTTGCTACTCGCATCATCGCTTCTTGTGAATTCTCAATAGTAGTACCTTTGTCGTCTTGTCACATACATTTATTTACGTTCCAAATATTTCTTCATTCATACAGATTGCCGAAGGAAGTGAGTCGTGCCAACCGTTGGATGCTTCGCCTTGCAGCAAGAAGTTTAAATAATGTTAAATGCTATTAGTATTTATCAAGAGATATCCTCTCTTGTATTTGTTGAGTGACCTTTCAACAAGAAAATCAACGATAAAAATGTAACTTGACGTTTCGATGACTTCACGTCATCATTATCAAAAGTGGAATGTGGAAAAAAAATTACCATAAAGATATATATACAAAAATAGAAGTGTGAAAAAAGAAATACATAATTTGCTAAAGTATGATTAGCGTGTATTTAAATTTAAACAAAAAGTTTCGCGCGAATCGAGTTCGCTTGAGTTTTCAGTTTCGGTCTTTTCTTTCGAATGTATAACATTTCGAAGATTAAGCACTCAAGCTTGGTTCGGCATTTCTGAAGAATGGTGAAGTTCTCACGGAGGTTGGAAGGCCTTACATTACGTTCGTCCTTAAATTAAGGTGTTTTCCGATTACGGAATGTTTGTGCTCCTCAACGCGTTGGTGTAGATGGCGGCGTGTGTACCCAATAATTTGTATCACACAAATCACATTTAAATTCATAAACAACGCTCTGCTGGTTAACCCAATTTTCACATTTTCCCGAAGGAGCATGCCCTCGGACCCTCCAAATATGCTCACAATTACCTGTTCGGTTTAATCAAAAAATCTACAAACAGCTTTACAACCTAGTTGCCATTTCGTTCATTCATGAGTAACCTCCGCATACTGATACGAAAAGCAAATGCAGCCAAGGGATGTGGCAAAGATTTGAGAGAATTGAGGTGTTAGGGTGGGTTTGGAAAATTGTGCGTACCTCTGGAAAAATCCTGACTACGCCCCTGGCTAGCATCTGATCCTTTCTCTCGTCGAAGAGGTTTTTGGGCCATTGCATCCCTAGTAATTTTCTACACCGTCTCTCATGAAGATTGCGCGAATCGATGCTAAACGACTGAAGATAATGCTTAAATTGACCGAAAGTTTGCAACGCATATTTGTTTGGCCGAAGGAAGTCTGGGGCAAGTGACCGCCCAAAAAACAGGACGGAAAAAAAACGGGTATTACGAGGCCCCGTTCTGACGGCGGAATAATCATAGCAAAACAGTAGCTTGTCTTTTGCGAGAAAACTGTATTGTTGAGAAAGTAAAACTGTCAAAATTTTGGGAAATCGTCTAAAGGGCTAAGAAAAAAAAGTCAAAAATAACCAAAATAGTCAACTCTTTGAACAATTGAACAAGACTGGGGCTGGTTTACAAGGCGGCTGGGTGAAACAAGTGTGAGGGCTGTCCTCACGCTGCTTGCTTTTTCTTTCAGTTTACCATTCAGACGTGCTTTCAAGACCGCTAGGCCATGAAAAGGAGATTTTTACGGAGTACATCTCTTGAATGTGGTTTCTCGACGAAAAATGACAACTCTACCTGACGTACTAAGCAGAGCTCTCCTATGGTAATGATTGTTTGTTAGAAAAATAATTTTTTTAGAATTTCCTCCGTTTCGAGTGTAATTATTATATAGAAAAAAAGAAGAAACATTCCTCGCTAAGAATTCATCAGGCCATCCATATTTTTCTTGGTCCACTTTTTCCGAAGACTTCCTTGTCCTTGTTGCGAACTACCGCCCGTGCAACGCCAAATGCATCATCTGCTGTAACGTTATGTCTGCGGACTCGCAAACCGTCCTGAATTCCCTGGAGGATAGTGTAAGGGTCGACGGACGGAAAACTCCCTAGGACGGAGACCTCAAAGATTCATGTTCTTTTGTAATTTTAGTTCAGCGTTGCCTCAGTTGTATTTGCTAATCTTGACTTATGGTTACATTCGCCGAGAATAGTAGTGTTAAGGTTTATGTTCCATAAAAACAGCGGCCTGTGACTTTAAACGAGAGAGGATTGCCTTGCAGCAAAAGAGCTCAACTTCTAATATAGCTCAATCAAAATCGAATTAAAAAAGGTTGCACGTTATTATTAAATCAAAAGTAATCACATCAAATATTAAACTAAGCCAGTAAACACCTTGGCAAAACAGCAGCTCTATTAAACTTATCTGTTAAGTAAAAACAGATACCAAATAACTTTGGGTGACCTAAAAAAATTATCATAGACATAACCACTGACATAGGGCATGTTTAGTGGATGGCCTCGCTCACCTTATCATCGTTTGCATATAACTAGACTATAATTAGTTCCTTACATCTAAATGGTCTCTAAATGGGTAATCTCATGTGGCAAGAACCGAGAGCCATGGAAGCGTGTATGGCTCTTGTCGGAGGTAGAGTTAAGGAGGCTCGAAAAGGTTCTTAGCCGCGCACGCGCGCGTAGCCTGCACACAACATAACAAGAATGCACGCGTCAGCTGAGTGAATCCAAATTCTAAGTGTGGCAATTCAAATAGAAGCTTTGGAAGAAAGTTATTCAGTGGAATTTTTTGTAATTCATAAAATGGCTTTTTCGATATAACTTAACGTCTACTGAATAACTTTTTGCCATACCGTCAAAGAAGTTAAAGGATTGAGGGAGCCTTCAAAAAATGCAATAAAAAGGGTAGGTGACCGACTTAGTTTTTCGGATAATTGACGAAAACTGAAATTTGGGGCTTCTTTTTGTGGACTTTTAGGGTTGTCATGGTAACGGCTATGACGTCACAACCAGCCTTAAAGTATTGCCCTACAAAGAGTTATCAAGATATTCATAGTTTGTTCACATGCTGAGAAATACTTCTTTGTAATAAGGAGGCCAGGAGGTGAATAGCAGATACCCTCACGAGTTTGGGTAGCAAATTAGACCGCGCCAAAAACACTATCCACTGATTTGGTATACACTAAGAGTGGGTTGTTACGACAGGGCTCAAAAACGGCTGATTGGTTAAAAGATATTACGTAAAAAGCGTCACAGAATTGCTACTGAGCATGCGTGTTGCCTTTTCACCCTTGAAAAGTTCAATATGGCCGACGGGCTGCAGTTGTTTTAGCACGGGAACCGCAATGTTATTTCACTTTCAACGGACGATCGAAGTTACGTTAGATAGTTTTTTTAATCGGAAATGTTGTTTGAATTGATCATTGAATTCAGTGGAGGCCAGTGGAGAAACTGAATATACTTATCGGCAGTCCAATCTTGGATCAGGCTGCATCTTCTGATGGCGTTAAGGGTTGATCTCGTCAATATTTTTTTCGTGGACAAGGCATGCAGAAGGGGGTGATCTCATGGTTGCAGGTCAGTAATTTATTGATGTACTATTTTATAACTGATCATCGTAAAACGTACTGAATGCACTCAATGGTTGTTATGTAGCCCTTTGCTGGTCATGTTTTTGCACATTAATACACAAGTTTGTTGACGTGGATTGCTTCTCTTTTACAAACTGACAAGTGCTTTAATATCCGGAAGGGAGTGTTACCTGGTGTATAAATAATGCTATAACAGTCCAAAAGTGCCCTTTTTCGAGATCACTTAAAAGCCTGTTGTGGTTGGTATTTTTGATACTTTAAGTCCACACTATGACTCGTATGATGCATTTTTTTAAACTGACAAATGCTGCTTTATGTTGTGTGTCGAATTCTGAAGAAAGCAAATCAAATAATTATTTTTGAATTTTGTTAATTGCAATTACTCAGTCTTTTTTAGATCAGCAACACTGAACATGTTTATTTGCTTTATTCATTGGTTAACATATTTAATCATCGCACTTGTTGATCAATACACGATGACAATTTCTGCTTTTTGTTAAGCTTTGCTTGTGCTCCTTGATTTGCGTATTGTTAGCTTGTTCCAGGAGCCATAATCGGGGATGGAGACCGTAACTAACTGCCATTTTCAGTATTGGCGTTGGCCCCATCGAAAAAGACAAATGTGCTATTTTTAGAAAAAATTGCGCCATCGCGCGTGACACATGCGCGTGTGTGTTGCGAGGAGTCCGCGCAGAGAAAAACAAACAAAATGGCGTCGGAAATTACCTTTGTTCGAGATGAATAAATTCAATTTCTGTCATCAGTGTCACTTCCTAATTTGAGGCAAGCCCTTGGGGAGAACTTTCTGGATAGTGACTCTGGATATGAGGATTATACAAGTGATTCCGATGATGGCAGTGAGAATATTTTAGAAAAATCCTGTGGCGAAGGTGTGTCGGACATGTCGGACGAGGATTTCCCCGTTAGACGGAAGAAACGTTTTACGGGCAAAAATGGCGTCGAACTACGAAAAAGTCAGTTGAAGGCGAATCAGGCAGAAAAAGGGAAAATACATCTCGAATATATATTTCCTCTGAGGACGTACAGAGATTGAAGGGCAGCCGCAAAGACTGTAAAATGATTTTCCAAGCACGTACTGAAGAAAAGTAACGCACTGATAAATCGTTGTCACTTTTTTCACTGCAAGAAAAATAGTAACATACATTCAAATACCGAGTCAGCAAAGAAAATGTCTGTCGAGATTTCTCAGCGTATTTTTTCTGAAATAATGCCCGCCTTTACCGAAATGGCCGAAATGTTTATAATGAAGCGGGCCTTGTTTTCAATCAAATGCTCTCGTGGTGCGTTATCAATCGTCGACAAAATAGAGAACTGGAAAAACACCAAGAAAAAAAAAACTACTTCCGTCGATGAGAAGGAGAAAGATGAAGTGAAACTCCATGCTGCCCTAGTACTTAATATTACTTTCTGGGCAATTTACGAACCTAGAAGGGATACATAGCGCAGTGGATGTGGCAAGGGTTTCAATGACAGAGTGAGCTTAATTATTTTTCTCTGCGAGAAAAATCACTTTGTATCGAAGCAAAATTAAGAAGAAATTACGACTGAACGTCACTGAGACACAAATCTAAGTTGTTTCAGAGTGCTTGATTTCTTAGGACGAAAAGAAACTGTAGAAATAGAATTTTAAGCATTTAGCGCTTTGTTTACAATTTCTTTCATCGTCCAGTCAATCACTTGTTCTTAAAATTTCATAAACAGCAGGTTTCGTACAGAAGGCTTTGACTCCGAAATATCGAGACAAGACAAAATAAAGCACAGTAAAATTGGAAAGAAGCATTTAATAAAAATTGTCACACTTTTTATGGCGAGTCAGTACAAAAATCATGCAACAGTCTGAACGACAAGCATTAGACAAATCCAGTACCAGAAAAGGCGACATTTTTTGGCTTATTAATACCACACAAAATTGACACTGGTTAACCTGTACTCGTTGTGGCTCTATCTGTGTTCCCTTGAGCAGCCCCAGACATTTAGACACAAGTCGGATGCCATGTAAAATACGTTGAATCGCTTTCACAGTTGTTTGAGTGTTATTTTACCATTCCGTCGGCGGGCTCTAAACTAAGAAAAACTACGTTTTGTGGTTTGCGTTTAAAAAGTAAGATGGTGAATTCTAATGTTCCTCACCTCCGTAGTCTTGTTTCCGTGAGCTGCATAGTAATTATCGTTCAAGTTTAATTATTAATCCTGTCTTCAGTTCGATCAAACAAACACATGATGGCTCCGTTGTCAGCGTTGTGCGAACGGAGCGATTTCAAACTCGTTCATTTGAACTCCCGCAGCCATAACGGTGAGATCGCACAGCTTCAATCGCTTTGAACGACGATTACAACAATTTTCAGGAAAAATCAAACACGTACCACATTTCAGAGCCCATAATTGGGAGATTTTTCCCAGACCTTGTGCTTGTACGTCCACTTCGGAGCAGTTTCATTGATTCATTCAGCTCCGCAAATAAACGCTGCAACACTTCGCAAGGTTTTGGCGCCTTTTTCGTTCAGTCATGTGATCGCGATCGGAGTTTCTCTCTCTTTTTTTCTCTTTCTTGATTTTATAGCAATTAGTGATTGCGTTTTTAATAATAAAAACAATTGTGTACTCGGGCATACCGGATATCAAATAATTATAACCATCTTGGTCATATCCAGCACGCCCTCGTTGTACGCAAATTTGCGTGTAGCCACGCGCGTTTATGACGTTGAGGGTGGCGCAATTTTTTCTAAAAATAGCACATTTGTCTTTTTCGATGGGGCCGCGTGGACCCCACGCTTACGGTGTCCGTCCCCGATTATGGCTCCTGCTTGTTCCCATGAAGATCCATACCACATCTTGGTCAGCATTTTACTTGTTTTGCAATTTATTTGTATACTTGAACCAGTATGCCACACCACAATTTTTAAAGTAAAACCCTAGTATGATTGCTAATGGTGGATAAAATATGTATGGTACAAGGGGTTTTTGCATTTAGAGGGTATTCTAGTAATAAGAAACAACTGCATCAGTTAATTTTTGGGCAAAAAACCTTTTGCAAATAGCCAAAATAGAGTGTTGATTGATGTTTACAGGGGAACTCCACTAATACGATCACTGATCAATGTGCCATATTAAATAATTAATGGAAAAAATGGTTGTTGCATTCAAGAAATATTTCAGTCAGAAAAATATCTGGATCAGTCAATTTCTGGGCGAAAAGAAGTGTCACAAGTGGTTGGTAAAACAGGGTTTCACTTGTACATAGTACTTTCAAGACCTGCGTGACCAAACAAAGTCATGTGGGTGAAAGAGATTTAATCTATTTGCAAAATGTTTTAAAATGTTATGTTAAATTTGTTGAGTGCCAGCGTTGTGATTTCTTGCCAATAAGTTTTTAATCAATTATACATGTAGTGAAATTTATGTTTTACATTTTTTTCTCCAGGTTATCACAGCTTTTGACTGCAGTGATGTGTTCTTATCCAGCCTGTCAAGTTCTTGGTAGAAAGCAGAGAATGGCTGCCATAAAAGTCGCTAGTGTTCAATTCAAATATTTATTATTCTAATTATTGATTTTTCAAATGTCAGTTTGCACTACACTCTTTGGCTGTACAACATCCTTGATACTGAAACAGACCAATGGAGTGTACTGATGTTTTGAAGTCTGATCTCCATGAGAGGTCTGTTTTGAGGCAAATTACATGTATATTGCTCCTTATGAAAGGGTGAAGTGAAAAAGCATGTATATAAAGATTTGAGAAATAAAACCCAGCATCTTTGTGCCTCTTTTCCATCTTGCAACTCATCTTACATTAATTTTGTAGCCAACCTTCTTTTTAGAAGGAAGTTAGAAGCAGTTGTGTGAGAGGGGCATCAGTGATGATTATGACCCTTTGTTTTAGTCTTTGCCCTATCTGCACTTTTCAGATACTACATGTGCTTGTCTGGAGCATTGAACATTGATTGATGCAGCGTTTGCTCCTAATTAGTGAATTCAATTCTGCAGCAACTTCCTCAGTGTTTTGTTGTTCTATACCATTGCTTTTTTTTTTTTAATTCGAAGTTAAATTCTGTGTGGTATCATTTAGATTATTATTTTGGTAAATATACTGCTCAACGATTTCCCTTTGCAATACAGTCAAGTTCTTTCATTAATTACTCTTGACTAAGATTAACCAAAAATTGCTGAATTTTGATTCATCTGACAACTGTCAACCTCGTTCTGAAAAGACACAAAAGGTATTGCACCTGTCTGCTGTTGGAATATAAATGAAGGGTTCACAAGCTAAAGAAGGTGGCTGCAGAAACAATGAGTACAGTTGTATTGGCAAGGAGATGCACTTTGCTTTGCTATTATAATTTTATATTTTCCAGTGTGTTTTAAATGAAGTTATGCTGCACTGACAATTTTGTTGCTAAGAGGGGTGTACCTTGTGTTTGAAAGGTACTATTTTGTCCTGTTCCAGATCTGTTAATATCATGGCATTTCCCATGATCTTTCCACCTTTTGTTTTCGTTGTTAAAATACATTTAGGTTTTTTTTTTCGTTTGTATTGCTCGTGTATCCAGTGGCTCAGTTTGACAGAGGTTTTTTGTTCATGCTCCATCACAGTTCCCATAACTGCAAAATAGCAAAACATTTCACCATCATTTCAGTGACAAAAACAGACATTTTTGTTTGGTTGATTTCAGATGCAGTGATTTAAGATAGGATAGTTCCAACATAGCATTCTCTGCAAAAATATTCATTAGAAAACTAAACACTTGAAAATATTCAATGGGAAACGATTTCAAGCTCTTTTCACCTAAAAAGCCAATGAACTTTAATATGTGGAGGTCGTTTGTTTCCTATGCGAGGTACTGTCCAAGGGTTTACATTAAACAGTGCACAATTTAAGTTCACTTCGCTTTTCTTCAGCCGTTTCACTCCCAGAGTTACAAGCTCGAGGTAGATGTGACCATTGAAATAGAAGCTGGTTTGATTTGCTGATCCTGTAGTGCTGTTTGTTTTTCAGTACATGTATTCTGGAAAATGAATATTGGTATTCTTTTGTTTAAATTTTGTGATTACTGATTTTGAGCAACAATGACTAGTAAAACTTAGGGTATTTGGACGTTTATTAACTTGATCTAGCGTATGTCCAAATACTGTTATTTTAGAAAGCATCAGTAGTAAGAAACAACGACGTAAACATTGGCAATAACTTAATCGAGTTGCTGTACACTGGCACGACTTCTCTTCCAAGATATAAACAAACAAATGTTCATCTTCAAACAGCGATTTAAAAAATCATCGACGCCAAAAAATAGTCTCTTTAAGTCTCTCTTTACAAATTATCAAACTTTCTATCACGAGACACTCGTATACTACTTTTAGCAAACAAGAAAATCCAAGATCCGTTGAAGTCTTGTTGTCAAGGACAGCTATCTATAAGTTAGCAGAACAATGTCCCAAAACGTTTAGGACAACATGGTCTGGTTGTTACCGAAACTAGCCTCCCTGACTATGAAGGAACTTATAATATCAAAGGTCAATGAGGATGCACATCTCGAACACATGTAAGTCGCCGTAAATCCTCGTTGTTCAAAGGCGGCCATATTGAAACTTGTTTCTTTTCGAGGCACCAATACCGAAGTAATTGAAGAATATGCTGTCAAGAACACTTGACAGCAGAGCTCTGCATTATTTTTTGCAATCTGTGTTGAATCCTTGAACAAGCAGAGCGCTATGGAGGGTCGACTGTTAAAGTGAGGTCGTACGCAAAGGACAGGTTAGATCATAAAATTTTACAGCAAGGTATAAAACAAACAATAAGCAATTTATTTAACCTTTAAAGATGCACTTGTACACTGCCAATAAAACCCTTCATAGAAGTCCTAAGCATAAGATGTACCCTTTCTAAAACTATCGCCATGCGATTCACAAGCGACAATTAAAACAAGAGACGGATGAATAGTACAAAATTAAGCTAAAAACAACGCCAGCGGACAAGATTGTGCTCTACTTGTGAATTATTCCGTCATATTTTTCTTCTTTGGGTAGCGTTAATGAAGTCCATAAACAAGAAGCATTTAAAAATTTTCATCAGAGCGAATCAAAAGTCATTTTTGATATGTTAAATAGGAATAAACAAGCTACGGAAATTTGCATTTCAAAACCTTAGAGAACTTGACACGACCTTAGTTAACGCGAAAACTGTACCTTGGGGTAATTACGAAAAGCTCAAAGTATCCTTGGGGAAGAGGTGTCTTCATCGCCTGATAAAACTGAAAATACCATTTCGATCTCTTCGATCAGAGTCACAACATACTTCAGCACAACTGATTGTACAGATTACCCAAGTTGTTTTTGAGGGCTTTGAGCGTGCAGGAGGCTGCAAGGAACCATTACAATGACGTGTTAGATTTTGATTCGTCGTCCGCCATTTTGAAAATCGAATGGCGGGAAGAGGGCCTTGGTTTTACTACGCATGTTCAGCCGTTTTTGAGCCCTGTCGGTTGTTACACCTCTATCGTGAGACCACAGCCATTTTGTCTGGCGAGCACAAATGTAGTTTTGAGCTCACCTTAGTGTTTACTGCGATAGCCAAACTGGTTCGAGCATTCGAAGCAATACGTTTACGTCTTGAGTTTAAAGACGACTATAAAGGGCTTTTAATAAAATTATACGCTGTCTTAGTTCAGCGGAGCGTTCTGAAAACGATACAGTTTCGTGAACACATTTATATGAGCAGTGACATAACGTATTGTGGGTCTTCTCCAAAACGGAACACCTCTAGTTAGCTGTTATGAGAAGAGCTGCGGACGTACAAGGTGGTGGTGGGGGAGGGGGGGAGGAGGGTTTGACACGCCCCTCTTAAGGTCAAAGTATTTTAATTTCAAACTAGACAGCAAGGATTATAAAAATCACGCATAGTTGTCATATGTATATCGTCGAAATTTTCTGTGCCTTCCCTTAATGAAGTATTGATAAGCGCCACTTTCATCTTGTGCCCCAGTTTCTCTAAGCCTTTAACAATGCTGCTATCCAGACGATATTTCTTTTCAGTATAAACGTTATCATCCGGGACCAGTTTTTCATCTCGTTTACCAACCAGTTGAGTGTGCACACGAGGTTCGTCTACCGCTTTAGACAAAGACTTATCAAACCAGAGCTTGTTCATCATCACCTGCGTATGTGTTAAGAAAAGCCTTTTAATAATAGTAGAGCCTGCCTCGAAGGGGCCAGATTCTGATGCCCACTTTATAGGGGAGGTATCTGCCTTTTGGAAGCCTCAATCTGGGTTCAAGCATTCAGCTTTAGAGCGGTAAACCGCAAAAAAAAATAAATAAATAAAAGAGACTAGCCCCAATTTCGGTTTTAATGTGACCTGCACTGTAAAATTCAAAAGATCTGTTTCAGCCCCAAAATGTCAAATTAGCCCTGAGGCCCCTGGAGCTGTTGCGGCCAACTGTACAGCTATTTCATTTACAGCTGAGTCAAAACAACCTCCGTTGGAAACCGAAACAGCCCACAGTGGGAACCAATTTGGCCGCCCCTTTGGTGCCGGCTCATCCCCTTCATACAATTCTGGACAATTGTGAGTTCGTATTTATCCCGTAGATGGAGAAATGAATACGAATATATGAAATAATCATATATTTGATTATTATTTTCACAATTGACCAGCTCCCAGTTGACTTGATAGCTCAGTTGGTTAGAGCGCTGCACCGGTATCGCAGAGGTCATGGGTTCGATTCCCGTTCAAGCCTGAATTTTTTTCAGGTTTCTTCTTTTCAACTGCCTAAGTTGAAACACCTTCACTGCGATGATCTTCATACAATTCTATCTTTATCCGCAGTTCAAATATATGATTATTTCATGTATTCAAATTCTTTCTCCATCTACGGGATAAATACGAACTCACAATTGACTAGCTTCCAGTTGGCTTGATAGCTCAGTTGGTTAGAGGGCTGCACCGGTATCGAAGAAGTCATGGGTTCGATTCCCGTTCAAGCCTGAATTTTTTCAGGTTTCTTCTTTTCAACTGCCTAAGTTGAAACACCTTCACTGCGATGATCTTCATACAATTCCAAACATAACAAAGTTGCTAAAAAATCTTAGTGATATATTCTCTGTTCTGTAGAAATGCAAGATTAAATTGGACTGTTTGATCGACAATTTTTTTAAATTATAAAACAATAGCTGGCAACTTTGGACATGTGTTTATATGCATAAATCTACAATTGCTTATATGCCTGAGATTTTAACAACTTTCGACGTTTGAACTTGACAATGAGGTCATGAAGGCATCGCAAAAAACGTTCGCTTTGTGCATCGCTGTTTTTCCTGCTAAAATGTTATTCAAAAACATTCTTGATTAGAACTTCAAATTTGTCTGAGTGCAAAAGTAAACGAACACAAGGTTTGAATGAAAACAGCACTGCAAAATTTTAAAAGATCTGTTTCAGCCCCAACATGTCAAATTAACCTCTTATGCCCCAAGGGCTGATTCGACCCTCTTTGGAGCTGGTTTGGTCACAGAAGGGGGGGGAATGACTCCACAAGAAACCGTAACAGCCCACAGTGGGACCCAATTTGGCCCTTTGGTGCCTGCGGTCCAGCCCCTGTCAATAGGTCTATTATGGCTCTAATTAGGAGAGCCAAGTCAGCCTTCAAAATGGTACTGTATTTTACTCACCGAAACGGTCCCATTTGGGGGGTCCTTTGAATGCAAGACTGAAATGTTGCGAACAACCGAATTTCTCGGCGTCAACACTGGTGAATGATATTTACTTTGCTTTGACTTCTGAACAAATTCTCAACCTATAAAGCTTTAAGTTCATTAAAGAGGACGTTCCGGTATAAGAGGGCCTTGCCCTACCTGGCCATTGACAGCTCAACCTCGATAGAGTGAACATCTCTGATGTCAACCGTAAGCCGTGACGATATTGACGTGTGATACGAGAGTCCCACTCGCATAAAGAACACTTAATTCAGGCAGGGATGGAGAGACTCTAGTCGTTAGAACTAAATACAACGAGCTAGATGTTTCAATAACTTTGATGTAGATTTTAATTGATCATACCAGTGAAACAGCTGTTGAGATCCTCTTCCCGCCAGAAGCGCCAATGACAAGGTCCACGTGTCCGCTGTCGTTCGTCAAAATGGCAGGAGACGCGGAGGACAAAGATCGCTTGCGTGGCTCGGGAAAGTTATAAGAGGATGGCGTTATCCTGTCCACTATTGTTTTCCCAGGAATGTCAAAATCTGCCATCTCATTGTTGTAAATGATGCCCGTGACGGTGGATCGATATCTGGACCCAAACCTGTCGAGAAACAAGGATCAAAAAAAGATCACATAATTTGGAGGTTCGGAAATTCAGAACTTCCTCTAAGCGTCGTTTCTTTTTCCGGTTGGGAGGGAACGTTGAAAAATTCCGTACCATTTTCCATTTCTCCCTTTTCCAGTTTCCTTACACGGAGTCGCGCGGCATTGTAATTCTTTAACCTTTCGCTTTCTCGACTCGTTTTAATAAGCTTGGACTCTGTCTTG